>JAKTTJ010000065.1:0-58857 GCA_030581495.1 Waltiozyma xylosica | reverse complement strand
AATCTCTTCGTTCAACTTTCGGTGAGCACTCAAGCTGACGCATGAATCGTCTATCTTCGTCATCAGGAACCGGGATACCGAAGAGCCGATGAGCAGTTTGTCCTCCAGACAACAACAATGAAGCAATTCCACTGGAGGCACAGGTTGCAACAACTTTGCCTTTTGATCTCAGAAATTGCACAATCAAGTTCTCCAAGAAAGTTTTGCCTGAACCTCCAGGAGCATCAAGGAAGATCAAGTTATGATGTACAGCTGGGACATCATTAGGTGCCATTATCTGATTCGTGACAGTATCGAAGATTTCTTTCTGAGCTGCTGACAACAGCAATATCTGCTCGTTGATATCGGCTTCAGCAGCAGTAGCAGTTGATGCATTGACTGTCAACAGATTTCTTCCATGTCTGGCGTATTCTTGCTTATGAGGATTGATCTGATATTTCTCCAAATCGATAAAGTCGCCGAGAATATAACGAAGAAAGTCAGATCTGTCCTGGTCATCTAGAACTCTTTTAGGAGTCGACATTGTTGTGGAATACAAAGTGTCCAAATCACTGGCTAGAACTCCCGTGACGTCAATCAGAAGCTGTTCTGGAACACCCACATTGCAGTTCGAGACAATTTCACAAAACAAAACCCTCAGATCATGTGGAGTCCTTTGGATACTGAAGTCAAAAATGATGTTCTTATATTCTTCATCACCAATCTCAACCAAACCTAAGTGGCGGCATGCATCATAGAAACTTTCATGTCCCTGTTTCAAATCATCAAAGGAGCGTGACAATCTGACATGATCAAGCAACAAACGAATGCAATACCTCGTGATATTGGAAGACAAAGGTGAAACAGTATCAAAAAACCAAAAATGGAAAAAGTGTAGATCTGTAATTCGCGGAAAATCTTAGAATCTATTTTAAAAATCAAAAAAGAGAACAGCCAGAAAGAGCAAAAAAACCTAAAGAAGGGAAACTAAAATGTATAAGGATATTTCAAAATGGGGCAAAACAGTAATATTTAGGGATCGTTATTTCTCTAGGAAGAGAAATATTTGTCTGAAGATCGCGCAACCAAAAAAAGGGCATTTTCGGGTATTTTTCTGGCATTTTTCGGCCATTCTCAGTTAAGAAAAGCGAAAATGTACAAAAAAAGGACAGCATCCCTAGACTTTAAAAGAGCATAACTTAGAAACTAAAACCATTGATACCCCAGTTTTGGGTTTCTCCGGGTTTTTAAGCAAGGCGAGCAGAATGGTACTAATTTCAAAACGAAACTCGAATTTTTTTTTTCACGAATCCCTTATTAATATATATATAGTACCAATGAACTAGACTTACAAGGTTCTTTAAATTGGAATTGACATCTTTTTTAAAGAACCGCAGATAACCAAATCCAGTTTAATAATACTAGGCAAAGAGGTAACTAACAGTTAGCACAAGCTTCGATGCTTTCTGATGGATATGAAAAACTCAGAATTGGACTTATGTAAGCACAGTAGCCTAAGACTTATTTTCCTGTGGTTGCCAGCCACTACAGACTCACAAAAAGTTGTCAAGATCTGAGGGTTTGACAAGAAATCAGCCAATAAAAACTGCGATGACAGTTTTCTTGCTTATAAAATATTCACATTTCAGCCTCGTTCGGCAAGATCGGAGGGAGGCTGTAGAGAATTAAGTTCCAAGATTTTCGCGATTTGTTTTGATGACACGTCTCACAACAACAGACAGAACACACACACACTACGCTTTACATATACTCCGGTGTTGAGATTTAAATCAACATTGAGAAGAATATCCATTGACCATACCAAGATAAGCCATGTCGTTATCGATCGAAGAATGCGTCAACTTCATCAAAGCTAAAACTGCAGAAAGATTTCCTGGTCTCCCCTCGGATTTTTTCCAACCTGGGGCCACTGAGGACCAGATATCCGAATTCGAAAGCAAGCACGATGTCAAACTTCCAGAAGACGTCAAGGAGTATCTCAGTTTGATGAACGGTGAAGGCACGTATCCAAACGGTCCTGAATCGTACATAATTGGTGTTTTGCTAGGGTCCAGGATATTGTCATTAGAACAGATGGAAGCTGACATAAAAGTGTGGAAAGAGGTGATGGGCGAAGACCTACAATTCGATCCATTTATGGATGTATACCCTGAAGGTGCGGTGCAAACACTTTATGCTGATCCCAAAAATTGGATCGCGCTAGCTCTTGATGGTGCCGGTGATTGCATTGCAATTGATTTAAAGCCAGGCCCAACCGGTACAGTTGGCCAAGTCATTGTGTTTGGTAAACATTTCGACGACCCAAGAGTTGTCATTGCCAAATCGTGGACGGAGTTTTTGAACAGAGCTGTGGAGGATTTGGATGACCCAGATATCTCTAGATATGATGAGAAGAACAAAAGCTACTGGGCGCTTTACACGGAATATCTCTTTTACGGAAAACTTGAAGAGATCAACAACAGAAAGAAAACAAGCTTTGCAGATACAAAGAACGAAGGCTCAGGAATGTGTCTCAACGTCCCAGACAACTTGACAACCCACACGCCGTTGTTCATCATCCGTGGTCAATCGTTGAAGTCCAGCACAGGGTACGTCACCATTTCCTCCAAATCCCACATCTCTACGCCGCCGCCGTTGCACTATGAAGTCAACGAGGGGTTCTTCAAGATCTTGGCTCATTTGGAGCCAGGGAGAAACGATTTGCTAATAGAGCAGCACAATGGCTCCTTGGCCAATGGGTTTCCCGTCAATAACAAGAGCGCTCCGGCGGCGGCTATTGCCACCCAGGAGCTTTCCATCACGTATCAACCTTTGCCACAGAAAAAACCTGTCCATCTATGTTTGCTACTGGCGAAGGATTCGCCAGCCACGTTCGATTCGCCGAAGAGAACCACAGAGGGGAACAACGATTTGGAATTGGCCATTAGGAAACTCCGTGTTGCCGGGAGATTAATGCAGGCTTACACCAACGACCAAATGTCACGTGCTGGGTTGGGGCAAAGAACGTTCAATTTCGTAGAAGAAGAACAGACCCTGGATGCTTCGTTTATTCAAGAAAATGAGCAAGGACCTCTACGATCCGTTGTTAAAGTCCACGTTCTGAGATCTGATCGTACGTTGGCTGAGATCAGAGACGCTGCTCAGCAGAAAGGCGGGAACAATTTGTTCGATTATGCCCTTGAAGCCTTGGAGAAATACGGCGGGCCCTTTGCCAACGCTTCATCGGATGACCCTGTGCAAGCCGCGGTGATGTATCTCGATGCCCAGTGGGACGCCCATTGGGACGCTCAGTGCTTAGCGCACGCTGCAGGCGGCACCGATACCGTGAGGCTTGCCATCTTTGGATCTCATGGCCTCTATTCGTGGCCGTCCTGTTATGAACAGATTGCATGCTCGTTCCTGGATCAGACAAGAGCGGATATCAACGAGGTGGCAAACGATTCCAACGCTGGCGGCACGTATGGGGAATGTGCCAACTTTACAATGGCGTCGTTTCTCCACGCGATCTTGCATTCGCTCGCTCCTTCGGATAATATGACGAGTCGTGATTATGCCTTTTTCTACAAGAGTTTTGTCTCGAGACCTTTGGGGGGCGAGGAATGCAAGTGGCACAGACTGTGCGTGTTGCGTTTCCTGTTCCATCCTTCGTTTGCGCTGCCTGACGATGCCAACGATCCATCGTTTGCCAAGAGAGATTTGGGGAATGGGGCTCCACCATTGTTCTTGCCGTCGAGTTTCGAACAGGCTGTATTCCGCTCAGAAAGTGAGATCTATGCGGTCGGAGTACGCATACCTGGCGACGAATCGATCTATGTAAGCCGCGAATTTCTCCCATGCTCTCTTGCAGGTGGCAACGGGACCACTCCTGAGGTCCTTACCGATTACGAGAGCTTGAAATGCGCCATACCAAAAGGTAAAAGAAAAGGAGTTGACGATATCGATGTCCAGGTGCTGGCTGTCGATGGGTCTCAGCGTGTCTTTCGTGTGTTCCGCGCTCTTCTTGATCCCCCTCCTGGTTTCGTCACCGTGTATTTACACGATGGTAAACCACCGGTTCTAGCGATCAAGAGCAGTCCCTTTGGCGCCACACATCTCTATGAGAGACATTATGAGAGACATCCTCGAATGGCGGTGTTTGACATCGGAAGAGTTGTCAATGTTAGAGTTTACCATGGGAAGGCTTTAGACGGGATCAGATTTGATTTAGGAGAGGCTAAGATTGCTGAGTCACCAGCTGCTGTGACTTTTGGCAATCAAACTCCGCATTACACCGATTTCCCCCTTTCTGCAAACGAGTCCATCTCTCATTTCACCATCAGATCAGGTAGTTGGATTGACGCCTTACAAATCCACACTACCAAGGGAAGACATTCACCAATGATGGGGCATGAATCAGGTGGCTCTCAACATATCGCTGTGCCGCCTGAGGGGTATCAAGTTGCAGGTGTCTATGGGATCTATGATAAATGGGTCTATTCCATGGGATTCATCTACGCCCCAAAGGCTGATGATTAGTTAAGTTATCTACTCAAGATTGTTCATGAAGAACAAACTGACAAATTTGCTTAGAACAATTAGGAAAATATTGAATCCTGGATATATATTTTCATCTCAATAACGGACGTAGAAAGTACGTAATTCTTTTAATAGCTGCGCTGTGGATACCCCCTCCCTCTCCCCTTCGCGCTCCCCTCACTATTCCATTACTTCTAATCACGAACTGTCAACAAACATCAGCCACGGATGATACGGATCAGCTCAAGTTCCGGTGTAGTTCCTTGGATAGCCACAAGACCACAGAATAGAATAGGACATAGATATGTTCTCTATTTGATTCAAGATGACTCGAAGAAATACAATATTTAAAGAAGCTTGGTGATTTGTCAGCTTGTCCAAACTATCTCTTTTTTATAAGGAAAAGAAAAAAAAACACAGAAGGACAAATTCCTTCCAGCGGCTAAAGTAGTTTTGCATATCTATAACAAGATAACCAACCTATACCCACTTTTTTGAAATTCGTCTCAATGTGAAATATCGCACCGAGCTTCAAATGTTCAAAGATGTACCGGAACCAGTATTCCTGGAGCAGTTCGTCATCGAATGGAATTTCACAGAAACGTCAAATCATTAATCAAAATCACAGAACGCTTCTGTTTTTTCTTTTTGTTCTCTTTTTGTTTTCAAAGACATCACATCAATCGCATTTGTCCCTTATGGCCTCGTAAGGACCGCATATAATCCGCGAGCTGTCCGATTTTATGATCAGAGTTTATTATTAATATTATCCTTTAATCTATCAATAAAGAAGAAAGTTATGAAGCCTATGAATGATGCAATTGAAACTTGAATTCTTAAATCCATGATTATTATTGAACAGCACACAATAAGAGACAAACAAACTAAGCTTAAAACAATCAATAAAATTCCGATATAGTGTAACGGTTAGCACGGTTCGCTTTCACCGAGCAGACCGGGGTTCGACTCCCCGTATCGGAGATTTTCTTTTTTTCCTTGTTACTATAAATTGTTAACTATACATATTGGTAGATCAAGGAATTGATTTGACTAAATCGCATGTTCACTCAAGATATTGTTCCCAATCAATATTTTTTTTAGAATTACATAACGAATCTTTAGAGTATAGAGTGTTCGATTAGTAAATACACAAAATAAAATTTGAATCAAACAGAACTCATAATATAGATAACACATTCATAACAACCAAAATTAATCATTCATCGCAAGTCTTCTAAGAATCATTAGAAGCAGCAGAGGCAGGAGTTTCAGCACCAGAAGATGGCCTGTTGGAGCCACCTCTGTTACCTCTAAAGCCACCTCTACCTCTGTTGCCTCCCCTAAAGTTACCAGAACCACCTCTCGAACCACCTCTGGAACCACCTCTACCACGGGCATTGAACGGACCTCCTCTATTGGAGCCGCCTCTAGTAGATTTTGAGTTGGAAGAAGTATCAGCGGATGCACTGGATGGAGTAGGATCGGCACCTGGAACAACAGCAGAAGGCTTAGCAACAGGGACATTGGATTCCATTTGTGGATGACCCATTGACATTGGTGGCATGTTTGGGATGAATGCAGGCGGGCCATTTGGTGGGAAAGGAACGTAACCTGGTGGGATTGGGAAAACGTTTGGAATGAAACCATTGAAAGGACCAGGAATTGGTTGACCGTATGGAATTGGAACAGACATTGGAGGGCCATTTGGAATCATTTGTGGAGGAACACCGTTCAGGTTGTGCAAAATTTGGTTTTGAATGGCCTTGGAGGCAAAGCTCTTGTTTGGAGTAGTACCTTGAGTTTCTTCATCTTCTTGTGGTTCTTCTTCAGTTTTCTTTGATTCTTCCTCCTTCTTCGTGTTGGAATTGGAACCATTCTTTTCGCCCTTTAACAATGATAACAAGCCGTTAGCAGCATTTTCTTTCTTGACCGGAGCCTTTTTAGCCTTGGCCTTCTTTTCTTCGACGACTTGTTCTTCCTGCTTCTTAGGTTTTTCAGAGTTTTTGGTAGCTAAGACTGGTTTTGGTTGAGAAATAGACTTGTTGGAAGCAGCAACAGTCTTGGTAGAAGTAGGTTTGGACTTTTTAGTTTTAGAGGCTGAGGAATGGTAGACAAATTGCTTTCTGGAAATGTTCAAGACCAAAGAGGAGTCGACAGCCAAACCACGGTTGGTTCTGATTCTACCATCTAGCTTATTACCACCCATGATGGCCTTATCGAATAGAACGTTCAAAGTGACATTGGAGCCTAATGAGGTATAGGAAACAACTGTCCCCTTGGAAAACAATGGAACCTTACCAGAATCATGGACATAGACAACTCTATCACCTAGATGGAAAGATTGGCTTGACAATTTGCTAAAGGAGACCTTTGGGTCTAAAATGGCGTCTCTTGGAACACCTTCCATCTTCTTGACTTCGGCCTGGTCAGGTTCTTGAGAATGCAGTTCCACAGAGTGCTCAATTTCTTGCATGGAGATGCTGGATAAGGAGTCTGATTCCAAAGAGGCTCTGACCAAAGTAGCCTTGACAGCCTTCAACCAGGCTTGAACCTGCTTGAACTTTTCATCAATTTGCTTTGGATCCTTGATGTCGCTGTAAATATTCGACAACTTAGGGAATTGGCTGCCAGTTGCTTGGTTGTTAGCAAGAGCGTTGAAGAATTCAGGGAAGAATTTTCTGTAGTCCTTTATCAAGTTGGCGGCATGAATACTGTAGCCCCAGCCCTTTTCAAGCTTCTTAGTGTACCCAATGACCTTTTCACGTTTCGCTTCAAACTTCAAGTCCAACCCAATGTTGGCTCTCTGGCCCTTTAACGTTTCAATCATAAAGGAAGAAGTGATCTTGGATAAAAACAGAGGATGCAATCTCAAGGTTCTGGCTACTTCGAAGGATGGATAGTAAACGTTTTCTTCGACTTCTTTGTGTGCCAACCTGGACCCAACAGTCGGTTCGGCCTTGTGAGAGAACTTCTTGACAGAGATCTTGACACGGGCAGTGGTGCTGTACCCGTCAATAACAGCTTCGCCACCATAGGCATAATCACCCAAGAAAATGGTCTTTGAGCCGACTGGGAATTCCTTGTTGATTGGCAATGGATCTCTTTCGGTGTATCTTTCGTCTTTGTGATGGACGTCTTCCACGACTAACTGCAATGGGTACACCTCTTCCTCCTTGGCAAAGTCCTTGACATACGCACCATTGCTGGTTCTTTTCAACCCGGTGACGGCTTTGACGTAGACCAAGGCTCTGATCCCGTTCAATTCAAGACCCTTGGTGGACATGTACTTCCTTTGGACGTTTGAAAGGGTGGATTTGTACGTCTTGGAATCTTCTGGATCCATGTCTCTGTAGAAGAACCCACCGTTGCCGCCGTCGTTTCTGTACTCAAACTTACCATCGAGGATACGGATGATCTTGGATTCTCTCAAGTATGGATATCTGGTGTAGACGATCTGACCAGTGTATCTTTCGGCAAATTGCTCAACGGTTAAACCTTCATGGATGTCCTTTGGTGTCAAAATCTGGGATTGAGACCTTGAAGGTTGGTTGAAGATCAAAAGACCAGCATTTCTTAGTTCGTTCTTGAATGGAATCGATTTCAAAGTTGGGAACCCAGCAAGGGCCCTTTCACCTAGCAACGACCCATCAACCAAACCAGTGATGTACTTGTCAACTTTCTCCAAGATGTAAGGAACTTCGAAACAATGGTTGTTTTCCAAGTCGGTGAAAACACCGGCCAATGGGGACTTGAAGACCTGTTCGATTTGGGGGTTGAACTTGAACTGGATATCTCTCCCAAAGGAGTTTCTGAACTTCTCTTCTTCCGTGAGGAAAGTCTCCAGCGGAGCCAACGCATCCTTCAATCTCTTTTCGTCAACAAAGGATAGCTTCACAACAGCCTCCCATTCAGCAGTCTTACCGTTCATGTCATACTCGACATCCATTGGGTAAAAGTCCTTGATCACAGAATTGTCATCAAGCATCAGCTTTCTGTACGGAGCCGGGACCAATTTGTTGGATCTCGATGGCAAGACTGACATCAACTGTTCATATGGCTTGAAAGGAGCACCCATGTCGAATTCGATCTTCATGTTGAGCGCTCTCTTGATATCGGAGATTCTTGGAGCGTAATGGTACTTGTAGTACCAAGGCCAAGCAACGCAGCCTTGGAAATAGTAGTAGAGGACCCATTGCAAACCTTCAACGTAGTTTTCCGTGATTTTCTGCATCTCGTCTTCATCTGCGATGGAGAACCCCAGCTTTTCCTTGTAGTATTCGTCTTTCCAGTGCTCGAACTTTTCGTTGTAAACAGACTTCTTCTCTTCAATGGCGTTTTCACCTTCCGAGTCGAGAATGAGGGCATTTTCGTATCTCTTGATAATGCGGCGGATGTTGTTGGATCTTTCGGTGAACTCGTCATCGGTTTCATGAGGGTCTATACCATCAACGTCGACCTTGACAAAATAGGACTTCTTGTCAGCCGAGCGAGTGAGGAACAGGTCCAGTTCAAAGGCAAATTCCTTCAAGAAGTCTTGGCTGTCATCCACCAGATCAGCGGATAATTCCAACGTTGGGATGTCGTCAATGGACAGGTCTGGTGATATTCTTGCGGAGTAGGTCTTGATCAACCATGGCTTCATGATACTGATCAGCTTCTTTTGTTTCTTGAACAAGGCCAGCTTACCGGTTCTCAAACGTTTCTTTTCACCAGTGATGGAAACATTTTCTAGCTGTTTGTTGAACCATTCTAAATCAACCTCACCTTGCTCGAAGTTTTCCAGCTCGAACTTGGATAGGTATTCCAACCAAACACCGAGTCTCTGTAAATTGATCTTACCGAATTCGTTGATGTAACCGTCAACAGCCTTCAAGGACTGCTTGAAGGTTTCCAATAGCAATGGGAAGGCCCCCTTGTTCAAATGCAAGTCGGGCAAGTTAGGCAAGAAATCGTTCCCGATGACGTACATAATCAAAACAAAATCATCCAAGATTCGTTCAAAATCGTACTCGAACTTGATTTCAGCCTCCAATTCTTTGAATTCCAACTCCAAGTACTCACGGACCAAACTCAAATGCAACAAATAGAACTTTTGCTCCTCCAAGGATTTGGCCTTCTGGGAGTTTCTGCCAAAGGTGACTTCTTCTCTTAACAAGGCAAAGTGCGGGTCGTGGGAAACCAACCCCAACATGATCAAATCAGCATCCAAACCGTAGATACAATGTCTGGTGTTTGGATCGTACGTTGACAAGGATCTCTTGGTTCTGATGAAATCCATGATTTTATGCTCACCTTCACCTGGAACCTCGTGACCAGACAAGACGATCTCGACATTTTGCCATTTGGAGTCGTTGGAAACCTTTTTGTGGATGAAGTACTTCAAGAATCTGGTCAATTTACCCATGAACTCGGTCCCTGGCGTGATGGAATTGGAGTCGAATGGCTCCCCGGCTGGGATTTCTTCGCCCTTTTCAATGGCATTGGCCAACGCCTTTTCAGCATCAATGGCGGTTCTGAATCTTCTGGATCTCTGCTGGTTCATCTTGGCTCTAGGAGCAACACCGTCAATGGCCATGTAAAAGACCTTCTTTGGCTGGATGGTATCGAACAGATGATCGATATATGCAAAAATGGCAGTGAAGACTTCTTCTTCAGAGAGTCTTTTGTTGGATTCGCCTTCTTTTGGTCTGGTGCAGGTATGAAGAATGGAGTTCATGTCCAAGTAGAAGTTATCAAACTCAGGTATCTGAGTACCGTCGATGAGCTGTGAAATGTTGGGCCATCTTTCGGAGATGAATCTGAAGAACTTCGGGATACCCATTGTAAAGAAATGCGGAGTAGTAGTTCTGGTAGCTGGCTATAGTCCAATGTGAGCGGTTAATATGACAATCTAAGATCTGATTTGTGGAAATGCAGTAGTAGCGCCCCTAGAGATCTGGGAATTTAAAAGCAAGCAGAGTAGTGAGCTGATATCTAAGTTGAAAACAATCGAAGTATCTAACGAAACTGACACTTTTGAAAATAAAACTGGCAATGCGATAGAGAAACAAAGCAATTGGGTGTTCCATCGCCGGGGGGTGTACCACCAACGTTGGTACGTGTTTATTTACAAGGACCCCCTTTTCGCATAGAAAGCAACGAACGGTGGACGACGACAGAATCGGCCGCCAGAATCGGCCGCCAGCGTTCGATGGCGAAATTCCAAATTCCAACTCCATTTTACCAGGCGCGCCGTAATTTTCCAGACTCAAAAATACACGTGAATGCGCCTATCGGACTGAGATTTACGCTGACGATCTGAATGATCTCTCCAAACAATGGAAAAGAACAACAATAGATAGCTAACTAAGTTTTCGTTCGTTCGTTCGTTCGTTCGTTCATTCGTGTATATCTAATCTACTTTCAGGCACTGGCCAATTCAGAGTCCTCAGATATATCGATATCTTTCAAGTGCTGGATCATCGCTTTAATCTTCTCAAAGTCCAGATCTGACTGATCTGCATTGTACTTTTTGATATCCGGATCGCATTGAAGAGACAATGGTAATAAGCTGCTTGATCTCGGGGGGATAACAAGACAGAGATGAACCAACGGCGTGACATCTTTCATCTTCATCATAGTACTGCTGTCAACGGGAGCAGCAGTGGGCGACTTGTTGGTGCTGCTATACTCACATTCTAAAAGATCTGAGATGCCAGGCACAGACTCATAATCAAAAGTCCAAAAATCACTAGAATCATCCCTTGAGAACTGGGTATAATAATCATACAACCACTGCAATTTCTCAAGATACCCACAGCTTATTTTCTTGAGATCTTTTAAAAGGCCATTGTGGTGTTTTTCGTAGAATTCAAACCTCCATTGTTGGTATCTCGAGGACTCAAAAGAATTGATGTGGTCCTTAATAAGACGTTTCTTCTCCGACAATGAAGTTGCATTTTTCGGAAGATCCAACTCCAGAGATTTCTCTTGCAGTGTTTTGGAGGACAATGGGTGCTCGGTTTTATAATGGGATAATTGGGATTGGTGCAAGGTATCAAAGATACGGAACAAATTCTCAAAGTTTATCAATTTTGTTTCCCTATCTATTAGAAATGAGTTGGGATTTACATCTTCATTTTCATTTTCTTTGTAAAATGCCTTCAAAGAATTAAGAATAAGTTGGATATTGGTATCCGATGCAGTGAAAAATTGTGGTGTTGGTAAAAAGTCGTTACCCAAAATCATAAACAACAACATAAGATCATTGGATACTATTTCTTGTTTGACGCCGACAATCGAGGCCATAAGTTTGATTTTCAAGATCTTGATGTCCATTATTTCAAACTTCTTTCTCTTTGTTTCATTGAACCTGAAATTGAAGGATTCTCTTACAAGCCTGACATTGTTGTGGTTCGAATCAAGAGACATGATGATCAAATCAGCATCTGAGGAATAAAGGACAACGTTCTCGTTCGAATACTGCTTCATGTACTTCATCATTTTTTGTTCTCCCTCACCATTGAGATCACTAGTTGAGAGAAGGAAGGCACAGTTATCAGTGTCCTTCTTTCCACTCGATGATTTCGATTTTACATAATCTTTCAACCATAGGTTGAACCTCTGCATGAACACTGTACCAGGTGTAAAAATATTCGAATCCAAGCCATTTGAATGCCTCGTGGATTTCAATCTTCTGATAGCTTGTTCTTTGATTTTGCCCAGAGGAGGAATACCATCGACAGCTAAATAAAGAGACTTTGTGGGATTGAGTAGGAATAACAAGTGGTCGACGAATTCTTTCAAAAGCAGGAGAATATCATCTTCTGTCTCTGATCTTTCAAGGCAATTGTGTAGTATACAGTTAACGTCTATGAGGAGATGATCACACGTTTGTCTGGAATTTAATTTGGAGTGACATGCAGGGTATCTTTTCGCAAGAATCGAGTAGAATTTGGGGATTGCCATGGAAATCGAATTGGCGTTGATTTGGAATCGAGGTCTTTACAGCTCTGTATTCTTTTGACATGACAGCTGTAAGTCTGTCTGGTTTTTGGTTACTCTTTTGAATTCCGAGGATTCCAGATCTTCGAAAAAGACACGGGTCGATCTCGGAAATGGACACTCTTAAGCTGCAAACAATTAAACAGGCAGGCTGATCTGACAATCAAGTTCCCATACCTCATTACCCAGACTCAGGTGGTAGCTAAAAGTCATGCCAATTGACACACCATTCCAATCCAAATATTCCATTTCATATAATGACCATTGACCTTTATCTTCCCAAACGTAAAAGGTTCGATAAGCAACAGCATAAATTCCAGCTTACAAGGAAGAAGCTTGAACAAGGATCCAAGAAGTTTTGGAATCAAAGATACTCACTTTTCTCTCGATTTGATGAAGGTGTTTTCATGAACCAAGAGCTATGGTATTCAGTGACGCCGGAATCGGTGGCAATTTTCCTTGCCAAATTCATACAGGCCTGTGATCCAGATATAAAATGTGTTCTTGATGTGTTTTGCGGCGGTGGGGGTAACACGATCCAATTCGCCAGAAAATTCGACAAATGCATCGGTGTTGATTTCAATCAAGAGAATTTGTACTGTACAGAAAATAACTGCTATGTTTATGGTGTTGAGGAAAGTACAGAGTTGATATTTGGTGATTGGACAAATATTGAAGAGGAAACCATGAATTATCTCCAAGAGGAGGTCGATTTTGTCTTTGCATCGCCACCTTGGGGTGGTACTGGTTATAAGAACAAGGATTCGTTTGATCTAAATTATCTTCTACCCTTTCCAATCAAGAAATTACTAACATCGTTCTTCAAGATTTCCAAAAATGTCTGTCTCTTCCTCCCACGTAACTCCAATTTGTTGCAACTATCACAAGTGACAAAGGAGCTGCTTGGGCCAGACGCTGTTTGTCGAGTCATTTACACTTATAACGAAGGCTTTATCAAGGGTCTTTTGGTGTTCTTTGGAGAAAAATTTATGCCTGAAAATATCGATAAACAGACATTAGCTGAACAGAACAAGATGATTATGGAGCAATTCAAACTTGAACAAGAAGCACGTAACAAGAAGGATATTATGGATACTACTTATGAATTCGAAGTGGCCAATGAAAACTTCTATGATGACCCACCAGAACAGGACCAAGTATCATCAACTTTCACAATAACTTTACCGGCTTCAAGCATCTCTATAACTTCGGAATCTCAAAGCTCAAACGTATCAAGATCAACCACACACGAAGAACAGACATCAGAGCAAGAAAAAGCAGATGGGGTATTTTTCTTTGACGGTGAAGCCAACGATGAAACAGAAACGATCAATATCATCCAGGAAACAGAGGCCAAAAGACACCAGGCTTGGTGGGACTACAAAAAGGACAAGAAAAACAAAACAAGAAAACGCCAAAACGAAGGACAGGATAACAAAGTTAGAGGCAAGAGAGGTAAAAGACAGAGAGTCCACACTTTCTTTGAAGGAAATAATGAACAAGAAGAGAAGGATTCCGAAGTCGAAGAGGCCAAGAAACAGTTTAATAACAATGAGGAACTGGACTACTAATCATAATATAATATTATATAATATAATATAAGGTCTGTAATAGTTAGGAGTCAGGTAAGACCCTAAATTGGTTGTTAATGATAACATAATTGTAATAATTAGTCGGTACTTCTATATAAAAAGTCTATAGAAGTAAAGAGATTGAATCCTGAACAGGATACTAGCTCTTATTTATACATAATAGTGAACTAGTGTAATAGGTTAGGCTATTGTGAATAGACTAGCCTAGAACAAGATTGATTAGTAATCTCTTACCTAATCGGTGATGCTCTCTTATTACAACGTCATTGGTATTGAATAAATATGCGACATAAACAAATAAATAATTGATCCATGTACAAGCACTGCACTGTGCTATCTCAACTGCATAAAAGAGTCTAGTAATACGCTTTGAGAAGCTGTTTCATTCTTGTTCTTTTCAAAGATATTCCAGAACCTCAAAGTCTCATCACCAGAGCCTGTTACTATGGTTTGACCGTCTGGACTTAAGGACAAATAAAGTACTCTATAGCTGTGGCCAGACAAAGAAGCAACCTGTGTCATCTGTGGGTATTTCCAAACCATTATTTGGTTCTTAGAGTAGCCGTGCGTCGAGACCAACTCAACAGAGTTTATAGACCAAGTGAGATTGCAGACTTGTGAACCTGTATCAATGTCACTGAGCTTGTTCCCATTCAAAGTGTTCCAAATCTTGATACGACGATCATTAGTACCACCACCAGAAGCTAGAATTCCTCTCTGGTGTGGAGACCAACTGAGAGCTTTCACTGCAGCGTTGTGCTCAAATTTGTGCAAAGGTTGTGTGGTCTTTGTGCCGTCCCAGATATACAATTTGTTGTCGTTACCACCAGAAGCGAGCTTGTTCTCCTCGATGTTCCACTTCAAACCACAGACTTCTTGATTGTGGTACTTGATAATATCTGTGTAATGCTGTGGTTGTCTGACGTCTCTGTTAAGAATCCTCCTGTCCTTGGAACCTGACGTCAAAATATGTTCGTTCCACGCCAAAGAAGACGCTCTGGCTGTGTGTCCACTCATGGATCTTATACATTTGGAGGTTGCAACATCCCAGATCTGAACAGCCCCGCTGTTCGTACCAACTGCAATATGGGTACCTGCCCCAATCCAAGATAAACTTGTAATGCTGTCAGCAGTGCCTAAATCACACAACTTATCCACAGACCCAGATGCTGCATTCCAGAGATACACACTGGACCCTAACCCAACACCTAAAATGTCTTGAGACCCCCAATCCAATAAGTTCAAATAGAAATCATCTATTAGATCTGGGGCATCCAATACCCTGAATGGAACTTTAGAGATAAATCTGTTTTTCTTCGTTGGTGAGAGTAGAAGCTTCTGACTGTCGCCTCTGACAGGCGAGAGCGAATAAAGATCGTTTTCAATGGAGCTGGAAGTTGGTCGGCTTCTGTTGGGCGACTGAAAGGAAAATAGGTTTCGGTTGTGTCTTGGTGTTTTCATTAGCTTTGGCGTGGGAAGATGGTGATTGTCCGCTGATGATCTAGGGGGCGTTATCTGTGTTTCGTCCTCCAAGCTATGTCCTGTGCTAGACTTGTTAATCAAATCACTGCTCTGTAGACTCAAAGAAGAATCAGACTTGGGTATATTGTCACCAAACAATTCGTTCTTCAAAACGGTGGAAAAGGTTCTATTGGCTTCCTCCTCCTTTCGGTACTCCAAATCTGCCGAACTAGATGCTGAGTCGGGCCTTTTGGACAGTAAAGAAGATGACATAAGTTCATTCGTTGACAAACTGAAGGCAGCTTGTAAATCAATGCCTGTTCTATTAGGAATGTATCTGTCACTGTAAATTACCTTCTTTCTTCTTGGAGACTGCTGTACGTTGGGAGGGGCATTTAGGGACCTCGTTCTGCGCGAAGGTGAGCCTGGTGTCATGAAGCCGTTGCTGTTGCTATTGAAGCCTGACATGATATTGAAACTATGATGATTATAGCGTGGAGTCCTTGATCCTTGTAAATAGCGATTGAAGATAAGCCAATAAAATTAGGGGTTATATTGCAAAGCAAAGTGAATAAAAATAAGGAAGGAAAACTGAAAGCTATAGCAAATGCACGGTGTAGATGAATGTAAAACGGATCAATATCAAAACGAATATAATAATGAATGAGACTCCTCCTAGGAGTCGGGACTGTGTATATAGCTCAAGTTGTTGATCTGATGCCCTAATAACTTTTGGTTTCACTTCCTATCCGCTTTCACCTTTGTGGTTGTTGTAGGAATTTCCTGTTTTTGTAAATTACCTGCATCCTTTGATCGCGAGAAAATGCTGGTTGATATTACCCAAAGCGGTAAAAAACGGATGCCGAAATCGCTGGCTTATGTATGATTATATAATCAATATTCACCGATGGACAACTACTACTACTACCACTGGAAGGCCGGGTAAAGCGCATCATATTACAAGACGGTATGGCTCCTTCATTTCAAACAATTATTCACTTCATAAACTTTATACATCTTGACAGCTCTATATCAAGCTGCAGAAATTATCTGCCTATGGCCTGGTGCCTATTTTTTATTCATGCATCTTCAATAATACAGGATTTAGAAACCTCTTTCCATTTTAGCCCTGACGACATCAACCTTATCTTGAGCAGTCTGTGCCTTATCAGTTCTAGTACCAACTCTAATATCACTTTGAACTCTTAAGATGCCTTCATCATGTAAATGTTGGTGAAGTTGACCAATTAAGTTCATGACTTCATCCCATTCACCTTCGATGGTGGTACCAGCACTGTGAAGGGTGTGCTCTAAACCGGAGTTCTTGATGTATAATTCAACTTTGGCGACCTCATCGGACACTGATGGTGTAGATGTACCAATCTGCCAAATAATAGGTTAGTATCTGATTGATTTTAAGAGGCAAAAATTTGCCATTTTTTTGTTATGCAATGATCACAAACTCCCCATATAATCAGTAAGATTCAGTTGTTCTACTTACTGGAATGATACAGAGATCGGCAAGACAGTGGACTTTAACAGGTTTAACAGCCATTATTTTAGTGGAGGTGGAGAATAAGCGACGTGCTAACATTAAAGGAGTTGGAACCTAAAACGTGGTAACGTGGATGAGGGTCAATTCCTAATCAAGAACATTTCCGTCTGATCAAGTACATCTTGAGATCGTACCATCGCGTCCAGTTCTGTAAAGGCATAATTATAATGTTTGAAGCCCGCACAGCTCTACACGTTAGTTAACGCTTCAAACAGCGCAGGATATTTATTCTGCAACTAATGAATTGAAAATGAAAGAGATGAAGCTTAATGATTGATATTAAATTATGCCGGCTCTATATTATATAGTTGATTTTAGGTTAATGTACTAGTAAGTTGTTGATTTATAGTGAGAGCAGAGCTTATGCAAACTTCTCAATTGCTGAAACCTCTTTCCATCTTTTCAAGAACTGTGTCAACTTTATCCTTAGCAGTTTGGTGTTTATCAGTTCTTGTACCAATTCTTATATCACTGTGAAGTCTCATAATGCCACCATCATGTAAAAATTGATGGAGTTGGCCTATCAAGTTCATAACTTCATCCCATTCACCTTCTATCGTGGTGCCCGCACTATGAAGGGTATGAGTCAAACCAGATTCTTTAATATAAAGTTGAACCTTTGCAATTGTATCAGATCCAGAAACAGAGATGGTACCAATCTAATAACTTTCTGTTAGTTAACTTGCACTTCGCTTTGAGATTTTGGGAACAGTTCTTGAGCTGACTTACAGGAGTAATGCAGACATCGGCTAAGCAATGAATATTAACAGGTTTGAATGTCATTTTGATGCAATATTAGCAACGAATGCGATTCTTCTAAAAGCACATGTAACATCTGGAATAAGGCCAAATTCTAAAATAGCTACCAGATCTTTGATTTGTCACACATCAAAGGCTGACATTTCCCCTTGATCCTGGAATAACCTCCATATCCGCATAAAATTAAATACACATTAATGTCCAAACTAGGCAAAAGGCGTGCTGAGAATGCTTTCCCAATTCGAATGCGTGCATATTCAGCGGTTTAACGCAGTGGCTTCTCACAATGCAAAAAAACCAAAACACCAAAACATATAATTAATGAGTTGAATATTTACAAAAAGTGCTGCCCCACTTTAGTCTACCGCTAAACCACAACAACACAGGAGTTTCAACTACTCAATCAACAGTTATATAAAACGAACCAACAAACAAACATGAGTGAAAACTCTGAAAAAACAAAAAGTGAGATTCCTGGTAGCACGCCTTTATCTCCAACACCAACAACAGAAACCGGCGATGACGTTCATACTTCAAACCAACAACCCCAGAAGAGATCTTTCAAAAATTATTTGAAGAACTTTGATAAGAGAAAGCAAGAACTAGCAGATATGGAGAAAAGACAAAAGGAGGAACAACTGCTGAAGGAGCAAGAGGAGAAAGAAAAGGCGGAGGAAGAGTTAAAGAAACGCCAAATTGAAGAAGCTGAGAAATTGAAAAAAGATCAAGAATCCAAAAAGATGGAAGAAGAGAGAAGACAAAAGGAGTTGAGGCTTCTGCAGGAAATCAAAAGAAGAGAAGACGAAAGGAAGGAAGAGGAAAACAGAAGGAAACGCGAAGCTGCTGAGTTACAGGCTGGGCATCTTGAAGAACAAGAAAAGAAGAAATTAGAAGAAGAACTCAGGATCAAGCAAGATGAAATAAAGAAGCTGCAGGAAAAATTAAAGAATCAACAGGAGGAAGAAGATCAGAAACTTAAGGCTACTACTTTAGATGAATCGAATAAAGTTCAAGAACAAGTCCAAATAGAGAGTGCCAACACTGAGAAAACGCCAAGTGATCAGAATAGCGCAGCAGAATTCCTATCTAAAGATAAGAAATTACAAGATTTTCCAATGGATCAATCTGATACAGTTAACAATAATGAGACCCAGGAAAAGTTGAAAGAAAGCAGCTCACCTAATGGAAAGAAAGTAACACAAGACCATGACACCACGGATTCAAACAAAGATAATGATTTGGCTAAGCTTTTTGATGATGTTGAAGATGAAGAGGATATGTCACAGAAGGCAGATGTAACCGGAACCTTGCCATTTAATAAATCTAAAGAAGACGAGGATGACCAGGAAGAACAAAGGAACAATTATTCTCAACCAGATACGCCGAAATCCAAGGCGACCGATAAATTTTTCAACAGTCCAAATTCAATTCGGTCACAAGTAAGCTCATTGGGATCCATTGCTTCTAAGCTCAAATCAGAAACTCTTTCAAACACACTTGCTCAACTTAGTGAACTTTCTTCAGTGGCTTCTAAATCGGCTGGAAAGGGAGATGATAATCCACACCTTCAGCTAAGTGAGATCCCTGAGATCACTTCTAATTCTCCAGACTCAAACGTTGGTAAGTTCCTGGCATCATTAGGCCCAAGTCCCGTGAAAAAAGAAGAAGAAGAAGAGGAGGAGGAAGACCGCACTTCCTTTGGTCAAACAAGTCCGTTGACCGCTTTGCCATCTGAGGCCACTTTACCACCTTCTTCCATTGAAAGACACATCTTCAATAGAAGATTCCAGGCACCACCTTCTATTCCAGAGGCTTCTGAAACGTCCCGACAGTCGATCGAAAGCCCCCCACCCGACACCACCAGCAACAATTCTGATGCTGTTGACTCCGAGGCTGAAACAGTCATAGGGGATTCTCCGGCGAGACCCAAACGAGGAAGACTCATAAGAAAGGCTGATTTAGAAAATATCAAGTCGTCTCCAAGCGCAAGCCTGACAAGACATATCGGATTCAACGAAGATGAAGTATCAGAAATTGAACACCAAATTTCCAGACGACGTCCACCATCCAGCAAGTCTCAATCAAGATCTACTTCTCCAAGGACTGCCAATAAAAAGAGAGTTATCAGAGATGCAGCAGGCCGATCAAAGTTACAAAAGGCCTGCTACAAGGGAAAATATGAGGAAGTCTTACGCCTAATAGAAGAAGGTGCCGACGTCAACGATAAAGATTTCGCTGGTACCCGTCCAATTCATGAAGCCGCTTTGAAAGGCTTCACTGACATTGTTGAACTTCTTTTGGAACATGGCGCCAACGTTAATGCCAGGTCTGGTGTTGAAGAGTTGGATACGCCTTTGATCGACGCTGTTAGCAACGGCCACCTTGATACAATCGCGATGTTGCTTAAACATGGCGCTGATCCAAGGAAGGAGAATAAGGATGGTTTGAATGCTCTTGATGTCCTGGATGAAGATGACAGTGACCGTGATGAGATCAAGGCGTTGTTGAAAGAGGCAGCATCGACGCTACTGGAAAAGGAGAAGAAGAAAATAAAGAAAATACCACCGCATTCGTCAGATTTAGATGACTCTCCTAATGGAAAACCACACAAGACAACCGCGGAAAACACAGCAGCTTCACGAAGAGCTGAGAACATCATTATTGATCTGACCACCAAAGCTGGTAGAGACGAGATCATTCCGAGAGCTGCCATGGGCGATGTTGAATTCGTGGGTATGTATCTTACAAATGGAGGTAGACCGAATGTGGAAGCGTTTGCCCTTGCGGCTAAACATGGACATGAGGACGTTCTGAGTATTATGGCGGCCTTTGGGCCTCATGTTGTCAACGCTTACACAGAACAGGGTACCACAGCTTTGATGCAGACGCTAGGGAGAAACCAACTTCCAACGGTGAAGTCCTTGCTACAAGCGGGTGCGGATCCAACAAAGCTCACCAAGGACGGTAAGAGATCCACCTTGGATTTTGCCACGGATTCTTTAATTGTGGATGATGAAGAAATAGAGTTGCTCAAAAAAGCCATCGACAAGACTGAGAGTAAAAAGACCTCCAGGGGAAAGGGCAATAGAAACGATAGTAGTCGACCACCGTCTGCTGCTGCTGCTGCTGCTGCTGTTGGTGGTGGTGTTTCTGATTCAGAAAAGCAAAGAAAGAGAAAGGGCACTCCAGTGGCTGCTGAGAGTGACACAGAATCTCAAAAGAAAATTAAGAAGAAGACGATTGTAAAACCTGAGGTTCGCCCAAAGAACAAAGATAAAGATTCGGCTGTGTCTCCTGCTCCTCAGTCGAGAGAAATGAAGAGAGCTCTCAGCTCTAGCACTCTGTCAGAATCCACACAAAAGAAGTCCAAGATTTCCCCAGATTCACCACTCATTCAATCCCCAGTTCCACAATCAGCACCTACTACTGCTGCTACTGCTGCTACCGCTGCTGCAAATGATTTACCAGCAGGTTCTATCCAACCAGCAGCTCCACAGGCACCAACAGAATCCGAAGAAGAAAGGAAAGCTAGAATTCTCAGAGAAAAGGCTGAACGTGACGCTTATGAAGCTGAGATGGAAGCTAAACGTAAAGCTAGACAACAGGAATATATGAAGAACATGACCAGTGTTGAAGAAAAAAGAATCCGTCAAGAGGTGGAGACCAGGAAAAGAGAAAAAGAAGAACAAAATGAGGTGGAGAGAGTCCAACAGTTGAAGAAGACACGCGAAGAAAAAAGAAGGGAAATAATGGCTGACAAGATAGAAACAGCTAGAAGAGTTAAGCTGAGAGACGATTATCCTTATGGTTTGCTGGCAGCCTCTTTCAATGAAGACAGAACCAAAGAGGATATTTTGAAATACTTGCCATTATACGTCAACACTAATGAAGATTCCACTGATTCTCCTCAATTGGTTTCAGATCTCCAAGTGCTTTTGATCATAGGGTATGAAGAGTTCTATGAGAGATATGCATCTTTGGAAACGACGTCAATGTCCATGGAAGATAAACTCAAGATCTTCAACTATTTCTATCCGTTCTTGGGTGATTTCAGAGGAGAACCATCAACCACCAAACAATTGGAAGATTACGGCAAGCAATTGGCGAAGTTCAAGGAGTTGAAATTGAAATGGTTGAAATTGGAGGACGCAATGAAGATTATCAAAGATGATTATCCAACACTTTATGATGTTGTCAGAACAAGAACAACCAACATTGACTTATCAAAGACCAAGGTTCCCAAAATGCAAACAGCAGTGACTTCCAACATTGAGATTGTTGACGGTATTACTAAAGAAGAGGAGGAGACGATTGCTAGAATGGCTAAGAATAAGTTCATTCCTCTAAGGTTCAGATTGAGACCAACTATGTTGAGGGCCCTTGCCGACCAACATAAAAGGTTATGGTGAAGACATTTAATTATTAGGAACGTTTGTAATATATTATGGTTTTAGGAGTTCTATATGTAAATAAATGGTTTGACGATTTTAAGATAGATTTGTATTGTCTATGCTTTAGCAGTATGCTCGCGCCCAGCAGCAGTTAGTTATTGTTCCAATTGGGAAATGCAAGATAACATCAAAGTAACACGTGGATCGTCATCCTTAACGACACCCTTTTGATCCTTGACGTCACTCTTGAGAACTGCATCTTTGATAGATTCTTGAAGATTAACCATATCCTTTCTGAAAGCTTGAGCGGTGATACTACCAGCATTAACAAAATCGTTAAATTTTGGTTGGAACCTCGTACTAACATCAGTCCAGAACCTTAAAGAAAAGTCCTTGATTTGTAAGGCCTTGGAGACTTCTGAGAATAAATGAACAGATTCTTGGTTGCCATCTTGAAAGGTGATTTTGTTGAGATTCTTCATAATCTTGCCGATGAACTGCCCCTTTGCAGAGACTTCCATCAACGTCTGCTTAAAGAGGTTTTTGGAAGAGAGCGATCTTGCCAGAAGGTTGACAGAGGTCGTGATATTGATGTTTAAGATGATCCCAACCGTCTCTGTGAGGATTTTGCGGTCCAACAGATATAAAGATTGGAAATATGTAGCGACATCGGCTTCGCTGAAATAATTCATTGGTGACTTGGCAACATCGAAGTTCTTTTCAGTCAGTTGTCTCAAGGCCTGTTGAATGGCATTGACCAACTGTTTAGATTTAGTCAATTTAATAAGTTCATAATCCCTGATCAACTTCATTGATTTCAGGATTGGATTCTTGGTCAAATGGAAGTCCAAATTGTGTAAAAGTTGAGAAAGGGTTAGCAAAGTCTTATGGTTCTTCAAAAGAACCAAGGGATCGTAATTCTTGGAGTTGGTGATGTCTTCAATCTTCTGCACAAGAGCCAGGAATTGGTCCACCCCTCTCATAAGATACGCTGTCTGATGGATCCTTCTCAAGGCGTCTTGTAATTTGACAGCTTCCTTGTACGGTTGGATCAGATCTTTGTCCAATCTTTGAAACGAGGTGTTTATCTGGTTCAACGGCAAAGACAGCTGTTTGAAAAGATCCTTGGCTTTTGAGTCTTGATGGATCTCTTGGACAAGTTTCGTGTGTTCTTCACCACTGATCTTGTCCAGTTGGGAGCCAATGTTGTTCATATCGAATCCGATTCTTTTGATCGAAGTGAACAGATCCAGTTCATTGGACACTGGGTTCGTTGCCAACAAAAGATCATTTGCGAACGAAGCTGGGCTGAAGTTCGGGTCTGCAAGCGTGTCGAATTCGTCAAGGTCGTTTAGAGAGTTAGACATGATATGAGCTGTAACTGTGCTGTTGGTTGTATGAAGTAAGGTCTTGTATTTCCAATGCTGAAATCAAACTGTTGTTGGTGTACGTTGTCCGTCTCTTAGTCTCCGATTACGTTGTCCGGAGATTTTAGCGGAACAAAATAGAAATGAATGTTAACGTACAAAACAATGAACGGCGCACAGTTAACTGACTCCCTTGTGAGCACACAGATAAACCTAGGTGACCAGTTAGAAAACCCCAGACATGTCATTATCAGACTACCTAGCCAAGAACTACCTCTCTTCCAACAAGGATCAAAAAAAATCTGAGAGGAAAGACGGCGCCAAGAAGCGGAAAGCAACGTCAGATCATCATAAGCCAAACGTTTTCATCCAAGATGACTCGCCATCAACGTTAAAGAGAACCAAAACGGATCACCCAGACGAAGACTCTATTTCTTCTCGTGAAATAGTATCCCCATCATCCCAAGCACTATCAAATCCAAAGCTGAAGCCAAAGCCATCGGGCTGGAAGATAGTCGGTACAGATGACGGAGTCGTACAAAGGAAAGAAGAGGAAGAAGAACAGCCAATGATGGAATCAGGCGCAAAGGCAGGTCTACAAACAGCAAAGGAAGTTTCTGAGCAGATAAGACAGAAAAGAGAAAAAGAACTTAAGTATCTAAGAGAAAACACCCCTGATTCAATGGGTAAATCAGCTGAGACGATTCATAGAGATAAATCAGGTAGAAGAATCGACATTGACAGTAAGATCCACCAAGACCGCCAAAGACGAGAGCATGAAAAGAAAGAAGCAGAAAGAAAAATAAAAGAAATGAATATGGGGCTGATTCAAAAACTAGACTTGGAAGAACAAAGACAATTTGCTCATGAAAACAAAAACGAAGGAATAACAAGGTATGCGGACGATGAGAGGCTTAATGCTCAATTAAAACAAAGACAACACGAAGATGACCCATTACAAGGCTTCAAAACCCCCAGCACAAGTAACAGATATGTTTCCAGAACTGGTAGGAAATTGTATACAAAGGGATTTCCAGAGAATAGATTCAACATTGCTCCAGGATATAGATGGGATGGTGTTGATAGATCTAATGGCTTTGAAAAGAAGTGGTTTAAAAAGCAAGCAGAAACGACAACCAATGAAAAGCTGTCTTATACCATGCAAGAGGATTACTAAGGGGTAATATAAAATATAAAATGTAATATTCCTTTACTCATAGTAAGAAAATGAACGTTGTAGCCATTGTGCCTATATACTGTTAATAAATTTGAACAAATTGGCGCAAAAGGCAAAGTCAATTAATTGTACCAAAACGGAAGGAGTTTGTGCAAATTGGCGTCAAATGCATGGGCGGTAAAGACAACACTGCGCGAATATTTGTGCAAATATTATTGTGCAGTTTAAACCATCGCAAAAGCAACGCCAAACTGTTGAAACCAAGAGTCGTAATACAGGCCAAACCTTCTTATAGTTCCATTTATATACCTCCAAGAATATGTTAAAAAATCAATCGAAATTCCAATTCTATCTCGCATCCACTTCTCCACGTCGTATTGAAATTCTATCTCAAATCCTTGGAACTGATCAAACCAGCGCAAACAATTTCCAATTGATCAAACCTGATTTTAAAGAAGATTTGGATAAATCCAATTATACTCCTCAGAAAGTAAGTAACTGTTATAAATAACTAGTTAAACCAACCAATCAATCATTAACCGCTTCCAATACTTTGAGAATGAAACTAACCAAGGATTCTCTTATTCTGCTAACAGTACGTTGAAGCGACAGCATTACATAAATTCCAATCCGTAAACACTTCATCATTACCTTTAAATTCCATCGTCATATCTGCAGATACAATAATATCATTCCAAGGCAATGTCATAGAAAAGCCCAAGGACAAAAAGGAGCAATTTGATAATTTGATAAATTTCATTGAAAATTCCACAAAGGACGATGACGGTTTAAAAGTCATCACGTCTGTTATTGTTTATGATAAATCTCAAGACAACATCCACCAATTCACAGAACTAACTGCAATCGTATTCGACAATGAAATCTCTCATGATATTGTTCAGAGCTACGTTGACAGTGAAGATGGCTTGAAAGTCGCTGGTGGGTTTAAAATTCAAAGCACAGGTGGGGTTATGATCAAACAAATCCAAGGTGATTATTACAATGTTGTTGGGTTACCTTTGAATTCTACTTTCAAGGTTCTTAAAAAAATCGTGGACAATTGAAATAAAGTATAGTTAGTTGTACAATATAATATTACTATAATTATAGGCAAAGATGATTGATCGCTTTGCGTATTTTAAACTGTTCTGCTCAGCTAACATTGCACGAGTCAATTGATTAGTGAAAGTCTAGTATTAGTAGTAGCAACAATTGAAAAACTTTGAGGGGTTTCTTTAAAAAAATAATCAAATCGGCATAAAATGTCATTCAAAAAAAGAGAGAATGGGGAAAGTTTTGTTTAGGCAGCAGTGGCTAAACCAACAGCATTGTTTTCAATGTCGTAAATAGAGTAGAACTTACGCAAGAAAGCATCACCAACAATAGCCAATGGACCAATTGGAGCTGGGAAGTCCATTGGAGTGAAAGCAGAGATACAAGAACCAGAAACTTCTAAGGTGTAATCATAAGGAGTGATAGTGAAGTTGTAACCAGAAAAGTTGAAGGTTAAATCTGGTAAAGAATCTCTGGTGGAACATTCAATGGAGTATTGACCGGACCAGCCCTTAGTAGCACCAATCTTAGCATTTAAGATTTCAGCTAAGCCGGATGGTAAGGCAATTAAGGAAGTACCAGTATCAATAGCAGCACCAGTGTTTTCCAATTCGGCAAACTCGTCACCTAAACCGATACCATCGAAGGAGACTTCCCAGTAGGCTTTACGGCGGACTGGTAACCAGGTAATCTCACCAGTGAACTTGGATTCATCATAACCACCGAAAGTGGCAACACCACCATCATTGGAAGAATCAGCATCACCCAAGTAGAAGGCGAATTGAGAGGCGTCTAATAAGTCGTTGTTGATGGCGTTGTAGATTGGTGGAACGATCTTGTTGACAGAAATGGAGTCGTAGGCTAAGCCTAAAATACCATCGAACTTACCGAAAGCAAAGGCTAAACCTGGTTCACTGGTGGCTTCAGCAAAATCCTGCTTTGGAATAACCAAGTCACCTAATTGTAAAAGATCTTGGGAGATATAACCTTCTAAAGAACCAGAACCGTATTGGATAGCAAAGTCAGAACCGTTGGCCTTGTAGGTAGATGAGGCAGAGTGGTCGTACTTTTGGTGTAAGTAACAAGCTAAAGAAGAGCAATCAGTAGAAGGAACCCACAAGTTGGAGGAACCAGTATCAAGGATAACTTTGAAGGTTTGACCTGGAGTACCTAACTGAATTTCAGTGTAGTATTGCGCGTTCAAATAGTTGGTCAAAGGAGTGTCATGGGTATCTTCGACGTTGATTGGCAATTGGGTACTTGGGTAGGCCTTTTGGAATAAGTTCATGTACTTGTGGCCCAACTGTTGAACATGTTGGTCCCAAGAGGCATCCTTTAATCGATCGTCTAATGGGTGCTTCTTGATCTTTGTGGAGTGGACCTTAGCGTCAGCAGAGGAAACTAACGCTAAAGCGATAGTAACTAAAGTGGAAAGTTGCATAGCGAATCTAATCAAAGTACTTTTGATGGATAAAAGAAAACAAATGTGTCAAAAAACGGGGGCGTCAAGCTCTTGGTTCTTTATAGATTTTTTTTGAGAGTATTTTTGATCGAATTAATTGATAGTGAACAGCAATTGACTCGTGAATAAGGGAAAGTAAGCAAGATCTAGCTGATTATCGATTGAAATAATTGAATTGGTAGATAATTAAGATGAATTATCCTTCTCCAATATGGGGTCCGATAAGCAAAGAATGGTGGCAAAAGCTAATCTTTATCCCCTATACCAATTCCTGCTGGCCCTCACAATTGAAGCGCACCCGCAGCAACACAAATGCACTTGCAGAGAACCCAAAGTTAACTGTGACATATTATATAATCACTATTACCCTGTCGACACTGGTGGCGCCGCGAATTTCTCCACATTAAGTTTATCTCCGCCTAGTTTAAACCCGTCCAGATTAAAAGTGAAGGCCGGGAGTTAAAAAGGTCTATGCGTCGTAGTATTCGTGAGAGTGCTTTATAGAACGTGTCCGCGTCCTTCGCGAAGCTGTTCTCTGATCTGAGATTTCGCTGTTTCTTGCAACTTGCAGAAGGTCGTTATTTGTCTGTTTGTTTGTTTATCTTTTGGACATTTTTAGGAGTGAAACCGCGGTAAGATTGATAATACGAACCTTGTAGTGCAACAACATTAGAAAGTCCTGAGGAGATGGAACGTAATTCTATCCATAAAACCAATTTTTATTCTTCCCTATAATGATTCCTAGAGGGCAGACACCAAGAAGAAGCGGCACACTCACACCCTCTACGCCTTCTTTATCCTCCCGTTCATCTTCTAGTTTAGGTTTTTCCAATTTGAAAACTCCTTCCAGTGCGTCCAGATACCAGTCAAGTTCAAGATATAATGAAAGAAGCAACTCTGTTTTCACACCTGTACGTGAAAAATTATCCAGACCATCTAGCTCTTTATCATATACTAGCTCAACAGGAAGTGGCAGTAATTTTTCAAGACCTACAACCCCTTCGTTTGCAACTCCGCCTCAACCTTATCTGGGATCGATCAAGGTGGCTGTTAGAGCAAAGCCTTCCAGCACGTTTATCAGAGATCCTTGGTTTCTTCACGATGATTCTATTCAACATAATGAGATTGGGGAGTTCAAGTTTGATCATGTGTTCCATCCAGATGCCAGTAATGAACAAGTTTATCAAGATGTCGTGCAGAATCTTATACATCAACTAATGGACGGTTACAACGCCACTGTTTTCGCTTATGGTATGACTGGTTCTGGTAAAACTTACTCTATGTCTGGTACTAAGGAAGAGCCTGGTGTCATTCCCTTGTCTATCAAAGAGATCTTCAAGAAGATTGACCAGAGTGATTCTTCAACTTATAAGTACGAGTTAAAAGTTTCGTATTTGGAAATTTACAACGAAAGGATCTACGATCTATTGAATCCTTCCACTTTAAAGAACAATGCCACTGAATTAAAAATCCGAGACTCGTCAGATTATGGTGTCAAAGTCATCGGTCTTGTAGAAGAGACAATACGATCTGAACATGAATTGTTGAAGATCATTCAAAGGGGTGATGTAAATAGAAGAACCAGTGAGACGGATTTCAATACCAGATCATCCAGATCCCACGCTATTGTTCAACTAAGAATTGGAATCACCAATATTGTCAACGGCACAGAGACCATTAGTACTTTATCGCTTTGTGATTTAGCTGGGAGTGAGAAGGCCACATCGTCTAATGAGAGAAGAAAAGAAGGTGCTTTCATTAACAAATCTTTGTTGGCTTTAGGCTCTGTCATTGTGAAGTTGTCTACACCACAAACAAGTGTTGGCCACATTCCGTACAGAGACTCAAAACTTACGAGGTTGCTTCAACCTGCTCTTTCGGGCGATTCCTTGGTTTCCATTCTTTGCACCGTTCATACAAGTCAATCGGCTTTGGCTGAGACTGTCAACACTGTGAGATTTGCCGCCAGAGCTAAGAATATCAACTTGAATGTGAAGAAAAATGAAGTGGATTTGAGCTCAGATAAAGATCGAATGATTGAGAAGTTGAAATATCAGTTAGAAAACCAGACAAAGGAATTACAGTTACTCAAGTCGTCACAGAACAATGTTGTTGGTACATCTGGTAGTATAACATCGGCTACCACTGTTAATATCTCCGCCTCTTCAATATCTGATGCTGAGGGTGAATTGCCACTAGACTTGGCTTTAACTAAGGACGTCAAGCAGCTAACAGATTTACAAGATCAAATGGCCCAACTTGATTCTGAAAATAAGATCTTAGTTGAAAGACTTGAACATTATAAAAGACTCAACGATGAATCCAATGCTGAAAGAGTTGCCCTTAAAAGTGATTTGATCAACGATATTATCACGAGGTTGTCATCAGAAAACCAGCAGAACATGATTCTTAAAGTGGAACAACTGTTTAAGCGTTCGTTCTCTGAGATTGAAGAATACAAATCTTACATAAATCATCTTGAAAACAGGTTAAAGACAGAACTTTCCTCGACTGCAAAAAAAACCAAGCCAAGTCCACCAGCAGCAACAGCAGCGGCTGCCAATGACATGCTGGATTCTTCCATGTACAGTGCCCTGTTGAAAGAACAGGAAGAAGACATTTTCCAACTCCGCACAGAATTAACCAAAAAGGACAAATTGATCAAAGCCCTGCAATCGACAAATAGAGTCCGTGACTCTTTGACACATACGGTAAATGGTAACAATGTTCGTGATGGTATCAACATTATGTCACGTGGAGATTCCAAAAGAGAAACGTCTATATACAGTAATAACAAGAGCAATATTGGGGATGCTTTAAGACCGCTAAATGGAGAGAAATTGAATGTCAAAGCTGAATAAGATTGATCAGTTGCAAATTTTAGATGGGCAGCAAAGGTTCCATAGAGTTTATAATAATACAATCAATACAAGTAAGAAGTTAAGAACACATTATGTAGAGATGCGACAATATATTAACAAATAAACGACAAATGACCAACAAATGACTCTAATAATAATGAAGTAAACCATTAACTGCAAAGCATACTGACTTAAAACAGAAGCTCTATCTTCAGGCAATTTAAAGATATCTAGAATTATGCACAATGGCGTTTTTAATCTTAACTTCATTATTCTGCAAATGATTTTTAAACTTGATATTCCCAGGAAGCGTGGAACTTCTTCTGATCGTCTTCAGTGTATCTTTTCTTTTCAAAGATCCAGTGACATAAGTCTGTTGATATCTGATCAAAGTATCACTCAACATTAATTCGTCCTCTTCATCTTCATTGTAAACGGAATAATAAGTTGTCGATGTCTCCGATTGGTTCTCTATGTCCACATGTGACGTCGTTGGCTGCTGCTGCTGATTCTTTGCTTCTTGTTCCTCTTCTTCTTCAGCATCCGAATCGCCTTCGTAATCAGAAAGAGAAAACTGTGTATCGTAATCAGAATGAACACCACCACAGTACTCTGAACCAGCCAAAGACTCGTTATCGTATTCCAATTCAGGAACACTGATTTGAATGGATTCTCTGTTGCTCTTCTTCTTAGAGAGATTTTCTATATGAGACATTTCCAATTTATGATTAATTCTTTGAGCAATGACATTACTAAGGAAGACCTTGAGATATTCAAAAACCAAAGCATCGTCACCCTCCATTAAAATATTATGAGACGTATTCGATTGGCCACCACTGACAGAAGAAAGATCTTTATAGTGATGCTCTGTCAAGGTCATTGGAGCAGATGAAAGACGTTTCTTCAATTCTTCTTGACGGATGTATTTCTGTATCAAAGGATTGGAAGTGATACGATTCCCAGGGAAATCTGAAGGAGAACCTGAGATCTTATTGATTGAAGCTTGAATGGAAGCCAAGGATGAGACACGTTGTTTCGTTTGGCGGATATTTTCAGGCGTTCGTTTCACAGAAGGAACTCTTGGGACTTTGGCCACTGTTTCTGGAACGTACCAATCAGAAATGTCTCTCTTGATGTCTTGGATGGTCTTACCTTGGGATCTTTCCAAGGGCAAGGATATCTTAGTTTTCTCAACGGCTTTGTTTCTACTGAATCTGGTCTTGAAGGAGAGCATCGTTCTTTTGGACTTGTTCTTAATTCTTCTCCAGCTTTTCTTCAAATGCGAGTATAACTTCTTATTGGCAACTTTCAATTTGGATAACCAACCAACCTTATGCCTGATCGCTTTGGATCTTGTCAAAGTTGACTTGGAGAAAAGAGACAAATGATCACTGTTCTTAGTGGGAGATTTCAAACTAGCCGATCTCCTGACAACACGTCTCCCTGGAAGTTCCACACCTGCATTCAATTCATCAGGTGAACTTGGCAAAGGCAGTGTTTCGTTGTGATGGAGAGACTGGAATGCTTGATGCTGTTGTGGCTGATCCAAAGGAACAAGAAGAGAAGGGTAAGCTGGTTGTGTGAACAAGTGTTGTTGATGTGCTGGCAAAGGAGGAGCAGTAGCTACAGAAATGTTGTCTGTGATCGGGAAACTGACATTACTCTTTGTAGGAATAGTTGGAATGGACCCACTGCCAGTGGCTTCGCTGTTTATGAAAGAAAGACCAGAAGCTTGTGAACTCGTTGAGAATTGTTCATACACACTGGCGGCTCTTTCATGAGGCGTTGAAGAGATAGGAGAACTGGGATGGCTCTTATAGTAAGGTTCAATTAGGGGACCAGATAAAGCTGGTGATTGTATGGATCTGGAGGCCTCTAATTCTTCTTGCTTGATCAAATCGCTAGTTGATGGAAACTGGAAACTCATTTGTGGACCTTCGTATGTATCTGCCCTCTTATGAGAGAATCTTGATGGTTGTGAGCTGTCTGGAGAACTCATATTGTGTGATAAATGATATGGAAGGAGGTTGCTCTGTTCTTGGTGACTGGAATTGGTGAATGGAAATGGGATTGGTTAATGCTATTGGTTGATGCTAATGATGATCGATTAGAGAGGTGAAATGAAGTAGGTGGTGGAAGTTTTGGTGGTTTATTAACAAAGACCTCACCCAAGAGGCCATAGTGAAAAAACAGGAAGAAAGTTACCAAAATTTCATGAAATCAACCCATCAAAGACAAGGATGCTCCCCTTACGAGCTGGTTGGTAACTGCCTATCTAGGAAATACGCAGCCATCGATCGATAGATTTTAATCTAAGTATAACTACGTCGTTTCTAATTAAATCATGGAGATGGCTGGTTGTTCCTAATTTAAGCTCTGCAGCTGGCGGCTGGTTCAATTACCGGATTGGGTGCTATCTGTCGGAAATGTACGTGAAATCTTATATAAGCGAGATCGGTAAAGAGCGTTTATAAGCGGCAAATTACGGGATTATTGTTATGTCATGATCATGACCAATCCATTTAGCTTGAGCTCTAAAAAAAATAATAGAAGTACCATATAAACTATTGTTTCCACAATTTTCACTCAGTTCAAAACCATTCGAGCTTCCAGCCTTCCACGATAAGTCGCTGCCGGCGGCTCTTCATGATCATTATTGGCGCTTAATAACTGCCTTAAGTTTGTTTCGATAACCATATTACTGAATCCTTCAATCTTAGCAGCGAAGTTCCAAATAAGTGCATTAGACTCTTTGACTAATTGGGTCAACTCTTGCTCATTTTTGCCCATGTATGAATGCACCAAAATAATCTTAAACTTGGTCTTTAAAGCATGTGTGCCCTCTTCAAAAAGATGTGTATGTTTGGTCTGTGCGTAATCCAAGATATCGTTTAAGGCATTGCAGGTCCCTCTATTAGCCTCAAACGATGTAGCATAATCGCTGAGCAATCCATAGGTTCCCCTTTTATTGAAAGGTGAAGGAGCCAAACTGCATTCCGGGCTCATAAGATAAGTACGTCTGTTGGGATCTCTAAACGTCGCCCTAGCGAACAAATACTCCAAGAAATAAGGACCTCTGGTGAATTGCATGTACGATTGGTGTATCATCGATTCTCTCACATCGAAGTATTCCACCATCTTGATATGTTGACGTGGTAGGTCGTCTTCATCGTCATCATCGTGACGGGGTCTCAGCTGTCTTTGGATCATTTCCTCTTCGATCCTTTGGAAGTAGTTGAAATCAACATTGAGGATCTGTTGTTTCATATACTGTGTGAACTGGTAGTCTAAAAATTCCTCTGTTTGACATTTGTGGAACTTGGAATAGAACACGCTTCTAATTTGTCTTTTGGTGCTAGTGTCCGATTCCAGTTGGCCATGGATATTGTCGAGTGCAGTATTGCAATGCTTGAAACGACTAGTACGTTCATCCTTTCTTACAATTTCTTCTCTAGCAGTAGGCTGGCCATCTGAGTCTGCGTCTGAAGAGGAAGAGGAAGAGGTGGAAACAGACGGTGTAGAAGGGGAACTTCGACCAGGATGACACACAACAGAAATATCGAGCAAGTCCTTATTGGAAACACTTAAAATATTTTCCTTTGTGCTCGGTGGCAAGTGTTCGAAAAGAGGAGATCCACGAATTAATGTCCCTTCTTCAAGCTGACACAAAACTTCATTGGTATCGATTTCAATCGTCTTAGTGGTTTCGTTGAATCCCATAGTGATACAACGGTTGTATTCGAACAACCCAACAGTACGATCCCTGGTTTTGGTGAGTTTTACAATGGGACATCCTTGTTTGAGCACTTCGACTTTATGTCTGATCCTGGCGAAATGTTGATAGATGAAAGTGTAGAAATTTGCTGTTCGATAGACCGACTCGTTGTGCAAATCAAATCCAAATTGAAGAATAAGCACGTGATTCTGGTACGTGTCACTTAAACTTTTGTACCGTTCACATAATGGCTCAAGTTTTTCCCCAAGTGCTTTTCTTTCCAGAAACCCAAATGTCTCAAACTGGTTCATAAACGGGAAATTAACATAAGTCACATCGCTTGACTGATGATCGTGCTTGAAACTGTCCTCAAGGTCTTCTCCTTCAAAGAGAAACACAAGATAGCTTACTTTACTGTTGTTATATGCGCGCAAATGCGGCAAGTTGGCCAGAGTTTCCACCTGTTCATGTGGTGGTAGCTGATCAATGATTCTTTTAAGCAATTCATCCGGAAATTCAATAGGCACTGAGGCGTTGGGATCTTTTAAGTTGAGTCTTGTGTGAACAGCTTGTTCGTGCTTTGGCTTTACAATGCGCAGTTGTTTAATCTCTTTGGTCATTTTTGTTTATAGTTTGTCTTGATTAGGGAAGTATTGTGAAATGATTGCTTCCCATAAATACGTTTGTGCTACTAAGTGAAAGTCACAAGTCATAATTATAAACATAATCTTTGGCGCATTGCTCTCCTGTTGGGGACTTCTTGTCTTCTCGTTTGATTTTGATACAACAGTCAAGGTCTTTTGTAAGCTGGAGCTCTTTCTTTTGACGCCATATTCTTTAATGAGATCTGATTTTCTGGTTTTGGAGAAGTTTCAATCAAAAAAAGATCTCATCTAAAGACAAAAATATCCTAAAACGGCAACCTTGGAGATCTTTTCATAATAAAGTGTCTATTATATTGGAATGGTTTTAAATATTTGCAGAATCTTACAAAGCTTTATGTTTTTGAAAAAAAGAATTTAAATTTGAAACCTCGCTGGCTTCTTCCCACTTTCCAAAATTTTGCTTTGTCCCTCCATTATAATTAGACCTTTTATTGCTAAATACATTTTGTACACAAAACTTACAAAACGACGAAATTCAAATCAAAACCTTGTCAATAAGACCAAACAAAATGTACTTCAAGCTTCCAATTAATATTCGTAACGTTGAACACGAGCGTTCCATTGACGCCATTCTTCTCGATGATGCTCTCGTTGATGATGACTTTGACGAATACGGACCGACTTACCCCAACTCTGAACAAAGAAGTATTTTAAAGTCTTCGCCGTACTATTTACCCCCAAATGAAAAGATCTCGAGGACCATTCTTTTCAAGTCCGAAGTTGAAGTTCTTGGAAAAGAAAAGGAAGAGGAAAAGCCCAAGTCGGCCATCAATGCTTACGTTGAACGATATTTGCAAAACAAACCAGATCAAACTGTTGAAACTCCAATCACAAAGCAACCATGCATACCGAAACCTTCACATACTATTTTCTTGAAACCAGATCCATACCCGAATATCAATGGTATCCGACCAAAGATCAAACTTCCTCCAAGCTTGGAACTCATTGAACAGGAAATTGATTGCTACGAAGAAAAAATAGAAATCATTAAAGCTGAAATGGAGGCCAACCCTCCACAATCTGATGACGAGGAAGATGTTTTGGATCGTTATTGCGGTGCTCAATATATATCTTCAGATGAAATAGTCCGCACCATTGAAGAATTGGCTGATAGGATCTTAAGAAAACAGGGCAGAGACGCTATAAGAGAAGAAGCAAGAACTGCCGCTTTAAAAATACCGCATAACGTCCATGAAAGAATCAGACAAGCAAGTGTCTCGGTACGAGCAGATAATAACATTATCGAAGGGATCTCACATGAACCCAAAGAAAGAACTAGAGGTAGAGAACAACTTTCTAGATTAAGCGGTACCAACCGTGGATGACTTTCAAGATGTGCTCTTGGTAGAAATGCTGCTAGGCCTCCACCAGATTACAATATTTCTCCTTTCCAACGATGTGATATTGTAAGCACTAAAATACTCTTCCTTTGTGTCAAGTAGAATCACTCTTGATTTAGGAGCTTTAGATTTAAAAAAAAATCCCCACGCATGCAAATTACCAGTACTTCTTCTTGTTGCAGGTTTGAAATCGTCAACCATATGGATCTTGATAATCAAAGTTTTATTTTTGTTTTTATGTTTTATATAATAATTGTGTTTCAATATTTAGTTCGTGATTGAGCTATAATAAAAGTTATATTTTTTGTTTTGAAACTGATATTCTTCATCTGTAATCACCAAGAGCTTATCAATTAAAATCATGATTCCGTGTTATATATGCAGGTCAATGCATACGATCACCTGTAAGTACAACCTGCATTCATTTCTCGGCCTACATCTGCATATCTTGTTGAGAGCTGGATAACTGTAGAATTCCAAGGTTGTCAACGATATCATGTATACATTTCGCCGTTACTTTCTTAACCTCAAAGATCTTCATGAATGGATATAGCAGGCAAAAGGATAATTGTTTATGAGAATTGACCCTTCGGTTTCGGAAATACCTGCATTATCGATGAAGAAGTCATGTTGCAGATCGATACGTCTGTTGAATCCAATGATGAAAGGAAGTTAGTTGAGTTCGACGTTGATGGAAACTATTGATCTTTTATCTACTGGAGATCAGGAAGCGGATGTTACGTATGCTTGTCCTTGGAACTTATTACATTTTCATCTTGAGCGCATTTTCAATAAAACCTTGTTGAAATTACATACAATATATAGTAGGTAAGGCATTAATTAAATGGCTATGAATTATTATATTATATGCGTTTATCTTCTCTTGTAGATACAAGGCTTCAACAACCATTTACCTTCAGGGGCTTTTTGTCTCTTGTTTTCCAAAGCTTCGATTTCGTTTTCACGTTCAATGAATTTTTGTTTTCTTTCTAATTTGGCCTTCTTTTCTTGAATGACTTCCTTAGAAGGTTTGAAGAATTCCAATCTGGTGAACATCTTATTGTCAGCATCAGTAGTTTTGTGCAAGAAACCTTGTAATTTCAAAGCTTCGATGAATTCATCACCAGAGCCGTCCTTTTCAGAGAATCTAGACTTGATTTCAGCGATCCAAAGTTCACCATTTGGAGCTAAGATTCTGTAAGCTTCCTTGATGAAATCTAAGAAATTGGTACCCATTAAAGCCAAACAAAAAATAACAATATTACAGGATTCATCTTCCATTGGGACATTCTTGATATCAGCAACAGTAATTCTTTCATTACCTTTCTTCAAATCAAAAGAATGGACCTTCAAGTCAACCTTCTTCTTACCCTTTAAAGTGGAAATGTGCTTGTTAACATTCAAAGAGAACTTAGCTTCACCACAACCCATATCGGCAATAACAACTCTACGGTCTCTGTGACCAGGCAAACCACCTGGAGCGTTGATGTTTCTCTTTAAACGGTCTTTAACTTGGTTGACAAAAACATCAACTGGGTTTTCTGGCCAGGATAGAACTTGAGATTTGAAACCATCATGGTATTCGTCGAATAATTCTGGTTGTTTGGTGATCAACTTCAAGGCATCTTCTGATTTAATGGTGTATAATTGTTCGTTAATCCATCTGAATCTGGAGCCCGAAAGCTTTTGCATCATCTTTTGTTGTAATGGAGTCAACTTGGCGGTAACTGGCTTAAATTCTTGTGCTTCTGGGATGGCAGCTGATGTTTCGTTGGATTCTTCGCTGTCCTTGGCAAGAGCTTCAGCTGCTAGCTTCTTTTCTTTGTTTCTTTCATTCTTACCCTTCTTTGTCTTCTTCTTGGCTGGTTCTTCTGGCTTAAATTCTTCTTCTTCTTGTTGTTGCTGTTCCTGGGATGCTAACTCTTGACTTATTTCTTGTTCGGCTTCTTGTTGCTTTCTCTTGTTATTCTTCTTTTGCTTGTTCTTGTTTTTGAGCTTTCTGTCAGAACCGACACCACCGGCTTTAATTTCGGTATTTATGTTCCACCCATCAGCTTTGAATAATTCCATTATTGATGTGAAATAGAGTTGTAATTTTGGTTATCTAAAAAATCTTTTTTGAGTAGTTAGAGAGATGAGCTTTTACATACACTATAATAAATTTTTCTGCTACTCGGATCTTCGTACAAATTAAATTTTGCGCGCACGCATAATTAAGTGTTGCACGTGATAGAATGTCAGACTTTTATACTGATCTAAATATTTAAATATTATCGGCTATTTCCTTACTTTCAAGACTCTCTTTTGTTTTGCTTTCTCATTAATGAAAGCCCATTCTAATTCGTCGTTGAAGCACCAAAAGTCCCTATCGTTCTCCTTCCCAAAGTACCAATAGATCAGATGATTCAAAATGGTAAGATCCATAGACATGTATGATCTTGATTTGACCACAGATTTATTATAATAATCAAAGAATTTTTGAGTGAGAAGCTTTACACGTTTAAACCTTAGGGATCTCAAATGCTTTTCCAATTCTTGGAAGAGTAAAATCAAGTTTTCCGCATCAAAACTATCCTCAATTAACGGATCAAGTGATTGTAATATGCTATGGATCTTTTCTATTCGTAGCTCAGAGATAGATTTAACTTCGTCTTCCAAGTCGATCACACCTGAGTTGATTGAAATCTTTAGTTTGTTGGAGATATTGGTGTTATTCAGAAGTTCATCGGTTGAAATGTTATTCTGCAAGTGGCGAATGGCCCATTTGAAAATAGTTAATATAAGATCTTGATCTGGTGTAAGTGGAGGCGATATTGGCTTCTGTGTGACTGAATACCATGAATTGCCTGAGACTTCAATGGGACTTAATGGTTTGAAAATTGGGATGCTTTTAAATAAATGTACTGTAATATCTGTGAGCTCTTCGTCATCTTGATTTGATTCCCTCCTGGTTCTTTTACCGTTGGCGACGCTTAATATCTCACAATCTTCGTCAAGGCCGCCGCTGTGAGTTGACCATTGATCGACATTGCTTTCTTGGAAAGAATTTTGGAGGGCTTTGGGTTTTGTGTATATTTGACTATCAACAATAAAGAACTCCTGTGAGAAACCATTGTCATCTTCATCTTCATCGCAGTTTTGATTCATATTGATCCTGTCCATGTCCATCCTTCTGGCTTTCAGTTGATTTGCATTCTGGATAACGACATGACTGTTATTTATCTGAGGAGTCTGATACCAAGGTATCTCTAAGATCTTTTTGAACTCGAAAACTTGTTCCCAAAACAAGAACATTTCTTGGTGGTAATTTTCTAATGAGACAATTCTGAAACTTTCAATGTCTATCTCTTTGAACCGACCCACTTTGCCTATGATATGAACAAACTTGTCTCTAAAATCGCACGAATAGATCTCTGTCGTCCTGATTTTGGCCTTTGAATACGATTCAGAGTAGTCATCCAAAGTGAATATGTAGAAGTCAACGCCATTTAAAGTCTTTTCTTGGTAATCCACGATATTGGCGAGGAGCCTAACACTCCGTATAGGATGGTTGTTGATGACGATAGTTCCTTTTCTTTCAAGTCTTAGGCAGTCATTTCCATAGATACTCATAAGATCAAGAGAATGGTTAATGTCATGGATAAGAACCGGGACAGTTTCATTGTAAAAAGGTGATGAGTGGAATGTCTCAATCTTGTAGTAGTTGACGTTGGTTAGGTTGGATCTTTCCACGACGTTAAGCACACCTGGAGCGAAATCTTTGCTAGGGTAGTTGTGTGATATCCTGATGTTCCCTCTGGCCATATGATCTCATCTATTGTTCTGCAATTTCATTTCAATTTCAAACAATTTATTATTGCCTCCTTGTTGTTATTAAGCCATGTTTTTTGTTTTTTATTTAAGCGCTGAGCCGACCCGAAGGAGATCCGAAAAGTTCGGTCAAATACGAAAAAATTCCAGCGCTTATCAGCTGCTATAAAAGCTTGCTAGGTTCCTCCCTTTCCTTTGTTTCCCTCAATTGACAGTTGCTCCAGGTCTAAAAAGCTTCAATTCCAGATACCGTATAGAATGCCACCAATCACATGCCACATCTTAGATACAACCAGGGGCAAACCAGCTTCTGACGTTATTGTTGCCATCTTCAAAATTGGGGATCTAGTCAAGTCCGATTCAGACGATATCGTACTTTCAGAAGCCAACGAGCCATTTGGCTTAGCCAAAACCAACGAAGATGGCAGAATTTCAGACTGGAATTTCCATCCAAACAGAGATTTGTCAGCCTTAGGTATTGTTGGGAAAGAATGGGAAACTTTGAAGTCAGGTTACTACAAAATCAGATTTCAAACAAGCGAATACTTCAAAAGATTAGGCACCAACGCTGCAGAAAGCAGAACGTTCTTCCCGTTTGTGGAGATCATATTCACAGTGGACGATCCAGCTGACTCACACTATCATATTCCGCTTCTATTGTCAAACCATAGTTACACCACCTACAGAGGCAGTTAGTCTGGGTCCTTCTGTGTAGCTTAATAATGACCATATGATAGATATATTTATGAGCATGGTGGACATAGCGAAATGAATAAAACCAATCCACATGGAGACGCGTAGAAACCTATGGTTCAGTACATTGCCGATTGATCAATGGGGAAATATTCGCGCAACGGCGCAAGGATGACAGAAGGTCCCGCGGCAGGCCAGAAGTGAAAACAAAACATGCGGAAACGTCACAAATAAAAAACATATAGAAACAGTGAAGGCGATTGCTAGATCATCATCATTAGTTGAAATCACGTTGACCAAAGACGTGCATTTTGCTATAAATCCTCCCTTTAGATCCACTTGTCTAGTGATCACTTCACTACGCTTACCATATTTTCTACTCTTATTTATATTCATCAATCGCCTGTGCCTGACCAAAACCCTACTGTAGAAGACAAGTCACAGAACCCAAACACACACACATATACACATTTGCTCCATTAACAGCAACTTATGCATTGTTAGCTATGTTGAATTCTCAGCCCGCTGATCACTTATCGCTAGATAATAACTCAGATGAGTACATACACGCAACCCAAGACCACAAGAAAAACACAATAAAGCTAGATAACCTCATCCAGAATGAAAACAAGACCAACAACGGCAAGGCCAACAGTCAAGGACATTCGCCGTCTTCGTTGAACAAGAATCTAAATTACGCATTATCTAATCCGATTTCCAGAATCGGAACTACTACTGATGATTCCATCATATTCACAAATCCATCTTCGTCTGAATCACAGAACACATCCACAGAACACACAAACAGTGCGACTACCGCCACAAAGAACATAGAAACTAATGATATCCTCAATCCACTAAAGGGAAGTTCCAGCACTCCCACAGCTAGTGGCCTTACAATCAAGAAGAAGACAACTGATGAGACTGTCCTTCTGAAGAAAAAAGAATCTGAAGAAAACTTAGTGTTAGATATATCGCATAAGGATGAACATGAAGAGCTCTTTAATGCTCTCAACAACTTTGCATTTAAGAAGGGAACCAAGACTGAAGACCAGCTGAGTGAAAATGGATCATACCTGCAGGACGAATCACAGGATCATGTTTTGTTGAACACCTATGTTAAAAAAAGATCAAATTCTGCAAGGACCAATATAACAATCGCCACAAACATAGATCCACATACAGAGGCAATTACAACACAAGATGCAAACGATCCTATTTTGATACAAAGAAATAGAAACTCAAACAGCTCCAAAAACATTGATACTGCCACCCTTGAAATAGAAAGAATGAGAAACTCTGTGCTGAGCAAAAGAGAAAAGAAAAAACTACAACAAAAGTTCCTTGATGATGATAAGGTTTTGGTTGGTAATAAGGTGAGCGAAGGCCATGTCAACTATGTCATTGCGTACAATATGTTAACAGGTATCAGGGTTTCAGTATCAAGATGTAATGGTATTATGAAGCCATTAACGGACAGTGACTTCTCTGTCACGAAAAAGCTTGTTTTTGATGTCACAGGGAATGAACTTACACCGTCTTCAAAGTACGACTTCAAATTCAAAGATTATTCTCCCACAGTTTTCCGAGAGCTTAGGTTGCTTTTTGGTTTGGATCCGGCTGACTACCTAGTCTCTTTGACATCCAAGTACATCCTTTCAGAACTAAACTCGCCTGGTAAATCTGGTTCGTTCTTCTACTTTTCAAGAGACTACCGCTTCATTATCAAGACAATCCACAGATCTGAACACGTCAAGCTAAGACACATTTTGAAGGATTATCATACACATATAAAAAATAATCCAAACACTATGATTTCTCAGTTTTATGGTCTTCACAGAGTCAAGATGCCTCTCTACTATGGTAAGGGCAGAAAGATCTATTTTATTATCATGAACAATCTTTTTCCTCCTCATAGAGATATTCATAAGACATTTGATTTAAAGGGTTCTACAATGGGTAGATACACCAATCCAAAACCAAACGGTGAATACTGCATTCTTAAGGATATAAATTGGATCCACGAAAAGCAGACTATCAAATTCGGGCCTAAGTTGAATAAGATTTTTATTGATCAACTAAAGAGAGACGTCCAACTTCTTATTAGGCTAAATATGATGGACTATTCCTTCTTGATTGGTTTTCATGACCTTTCTAATGAAAACCATGATGAAACTGTCAGACGGAAGAAGTTATCAGTTTTTTCGCCAATATCATCAAATCTTGAGGACTTGAAGAATACCAATCCAAAGTTGTTGAGCGGATTGAACGATTTACCCAATGCTGAACACACGAAGAGAAGCAGCAATATATTCTATTCTGATGAAGGTGGTGTTGTCTCCACCGGTGATAATAACACTCCTCTGGACGAAGTGTACTACTTCGGAATAATTGACTGTTTGACAAATTACTCTCTCAAAAAGAAATTGGAGACTATCTGGAGAACTTTGGGTCATGAAAGATCAACTGTAAGTGCTGTTCCTCCAAAGGAATATGGTGAAAGATTTTTGAAGTTCTTAGAAGATTCTATCAATGAAAATACTCTAGAGAAGAATGGGTTCAAAGAGAAATAGATGAAAGAAAGAAAACTTTTAGAATCTAGATTATTGATTTATTTATTTATATTTGTTTGCATTTTATGAGGAATTGTTGAAATGTGATCATGTTTTATGGGAGGAAATGACCTCAAGATACGGGAGGTTTAAAATATTTTGGATGTCTGGAATATTCAATTGATCATTTACACTAGGGCGTGGATTATAGATAGAGAGCTATAACAGTGGTATAATATTCATGGTAATTTTTGCACCTCTTCAGCGTTTTATGATATAACTGAATTTTTATGTCTTGTTTTATTGCGTAAAGATCATAGATTATAAAGTATCAAAATAGCCGGATTTGGAGATTTATCCATAGGTTGGGTTGGTTGCTTACATAAGTCCAATTTTGAAGTTTTTTGTATCAATTGGAAGCAGATCTATCAGATTTCGAAATTTATCGATCCTCTCGTTGTTACATATATAAGGACATACGACTTCAATTTAAGAAGTGAAATAAGATCTTTACGAGAATCGATTCCGAATAATCTCCTTATCATCTTGAAATATTATAAATATTATTTTGTAAGATAAAAATAAAAGAAAACAGTACATCATCAATAATGATTTAAATATTATCGATTTAATAAATTCTTAATTAAACATATATAATTACGCTTTTTTTATTATAAATATTATATTGCTCTAGAAACGAATATATGTAGTTGAAACCAATCTTGAACTAAATAGAGCATGTTTTTTTATCAAATAGCTAAAAAGAAATGGCAAATTTAATGAAATAAAAACAAGAGACATATGAGCAAAAAAATTGGTCCCTAGCAGGATCGAACTGCTGATCTTCGCGTTAACTGATTATTAGCACGACGCCTTAACCAACTGGGCCAAGGGACCTTGTTGTTGGATTAGGAAAACATAATGACATCAGATGACTATAACTATGATAATACTAGGCCCAAACTTTTCCTGGACTTATGAATTTTTATATACGTAAATTTTATAGGAAAGCAATTTTTGAAGTATTAATATATGATTATACGAGGAAAGAAATGGCTCAACCTACCACACCGGTTTTAGAAGACTTCTAACACACCTCACAAACTTCATTCAAACTAAGTTTTACCCCTACTACTACACAAAGCTGTTCAACTAGGAATTGGAAGACTTGGAAACAGTTAACATTGTGACACAGACGATCATCGCAAATTATGATGCTTTAGGACGAAGATCGGGAAATAATAATATTAATGATAATTATAGTAATAATAAAACCGATTTCAGTGAAATTCTGTCATCTTCGTTAAGCCCTACGACTAGATCCAATATATACAATTCCAATTCTCATGTGGATTTCGGGTTGTTTCACATATTAGAACGGGAAGGAAGTGGTTTGAAGAAAACTAAGAGTAATCCACACATCCACACTCAATAAAGCTTTCATAAAATAATACAGTGAGGATATTCTACTTCAAAACTATACGAATTATGCATATCGTGAAGCATTTCATTTAAATTCTTATCATATCATGCAATTAATATTATTATTTATGCAAACGCTCATCGGCTCTCTATTTATCTAATGCAACTTTAGGAAGTATCGGAGTTGTTTTCCTTAATTGAATCTTGTAGATATTGTATAGGCAAGCTATTTCATAGCTCATAGTTGATCAACAGCAAAACCCACCAGATGGACCACCGGGTGGACCACCAAAAGGAGGACCACAAGCGGGACCAAAAGCAGGACCAAATGCACCACTAATAAAGAGGTTGTTGTGATTACGACGACGACGACGGCGACGACGACGGCTATCCCTTCTATCATCAGATATTGATCCCATTAGAAACGCACCTATGGCTGAACCAACGGCGGCAACCACAGCTGTTCCTGATCTAAGGACACCCTTTGATTGTTGTGGAATAGCAGGTTCTGGTGTAGTTGATGTGGCAGCAGTGACAGGGAATTCCCATTGTGATTGGTTTGTCACTGTGTTGACGTAAAAGTTTTGTTCGTATTCTTGATCATAGACTGAGATCCACCCTTGAGGAAGTTGTCGCTGTTGTATGTCAATGTTGTTGTTGTTCTGTGACATGATATGTTCTTCTATGTGTCTGTTTGTTGTTAGCGAATGGCATTGTAATTAGAGCCATTGTACTGCAGCTTGCTTTTGAAAAGGACGATTTGAGGTTGGTTTTATATGTGGTGACTCCGCCTTAAAAAACATACGTTGGAAGACATGTATTGTTTGGGACAAGACGCAATGATCCGCTGGGCTGTGTCAGACGGCGCACTGATTCACAACTTTGCCGATAAAGATCAAGACCGGCAAATTAAAGTGCCCTACGCTCCCAAATGAGCAAATTAAGAGATAAAACTAAACAACCTTATAAAATTTTGATTATTTGAAGGGTCCGTATTAAGTATGATTATTGGATTGAGTGAAATATCAGGATTATTGAATATCATTCATTAAATGTAAACTTTTCCTTTAGATTCGGGTTGGGCATCGCTCGTAACCCTACCGTATTGGGACAACCATAAACACCAGATCCAGTCTCAGCTCTGCCGGTTGGTGTCTTGGGGTGTCTCTGAGAAACCAGTGTTTAATTTCTTAAATATTCATCATGAATTTAACTATGAAAGCTGAAAACTGGGACACCTCTTTATAAGCACAAATACTAACATAAACACAAACATAGAAAGTGAAATTAGATATGACCCATTATCAAAAGGACAACAGCGTAAGAAAGCAATAGGAAATCTGATATGTGTATTACAATATAAAAGTTTTTAAAATTTATCTAAGCCAATGCTTATTTGAGTGGTTAGTGTTTAGAGTTCAATTGGATCGTTGGTTGGGTTGACTTTTCACAACGTTCATTTGATACCAGTTATATATAATTTTCACTATCAATTTTTCTTCTCTTGCTTTGCTTAATGAAACCTAAGTGATTTTCATTGTGATTTGGAAATTACCAAGTTAAAGTTTCAAAGAGAATTTCTTTGTGAGGATAAAACATTGAATGATTGCCTCTATCATAGCTATATTGCGAAACAAATGAAAAAGGATCAATTCTCATATCGGTTGAGGCGACTGACTCTTTTATCTTTTGTTCGCGGATAGAATAATAATCGAATTATTGTTGAAGATAGCAAAATTCATGGAGAGAGATTAGTTTCCCCCCCTTTTAAAAATCAATCGAATTTTCAATCGGAAGCATCCATAACTTCATATCCAGTTTTCTGTCGAATTATACAAACCATTCCAACTTCTTATTATGACACAGTTCTTCAAGAAATTGGACAAATATAAGAAGCTGGTCAAACATGTGACAAAAAAAAAGACAACAGCGGAGACTGATTCCTTACAAAACAACCAAGAGGTGTCCTTGAAATTTGCCTATGATGAAATTCCCTCAACAGATCTCACTAATATCCCACCATCTCCAATATGGTGCAAAGATATAAAGTATAAATACTGCAGAGATACAGTCCTACAGGAAATCCTTCACAAAGGGATCATCAAATACAACGAAGGTCACATTGTCCTTCTTTCAAAGAAGCACATTAGTAATGAAGAGTATCTTATATTATTGAAAAGAGCCGTGTCTAAGAAAAAAGTATTACCAGATCCAGTTTTTGATATCAATGCGGAAACAGGAAGGATTCGTGGGTATTTAAAGATTCTTACGCCTTCAGTGATAAGTGATCAAGGATCTAGCCTTCTTCGATTTGAAAACGTCCGTGTTAGCACTAGTGAGATCCCATTTCCAGCGAATGTTACAGTGACGACAAGGTTTCCAAAGAACAAATCATTACCTTTCCAATTTGAAGAATTCTATTATATTTATGAAGGTTATTGTTACATGCCATTAAATGATTTGCAAACCCGTAATTTACAAAGGGTCAGACGAAGGACGAAAATCACAGATAGGTATAACATTGAGTTCAGTGTTGGAAATGAAGGCGACTGTCTAATCACTTTAAGCCATAAGGATTCTACATCGGAGAATTTGAGAGGGGTTTTTGAGATAATTTGGCTCATTATTATGTTCCTTGTAGAAGATGAGATAGTGAATATCAGTTCTTTGTCAATATTTTTACCTCTGTTGGTTTTTTACAAATTATCATATGTATTCTGTTTCATCTTGGGGTTTTTATTTTTTCAAGAAACGTTTAGAATAGAAGAACAAAGACTTGACCATTCTAGGAAAATAACACTTAGGAGAGTCCGTGTCAAGTCAGAAGTTGATGATTTCCTTAGTTCAATTAATGTGATTAGAAGAGAGAGTTCTATAGTCTAAGATTACAAGATATGGAGGCTCAAACATGGTGTGTTAACAAAAGATATGAAAACCATATATATGTCCTCTCTTCAGTTCAAAAAGAAAGGAAAATCGTCTTTTTTCTTTTAAACTTAGTATATAGCCGGTTATACGAACTTTTTGATTTTAAAAATTTCACCATAAGTTCTTTATACAACAAAATTCCCCAAACAGCAAAATCTAACAACTGACCTCAAGCGGTTGGGATAGAGATACCTTCTTCAATTTTGGCTCTATCAAAAAAAGCAGTCAGCCTTTCAAGAACAGCGTTCTGTTTGTTGATATCATCTTCACTAAAAGTAGGGAATGGTCTCCCAATCTTCCGAGAGTCTAAAGGCTCGATGCCACCTCCTAAATTAACCAGCGATTGAAGATATCCAAATTTATTGTCCAAGTCAATGGTGTGATAAGCCCTGACATTTCCCTTGTCAGCATATCTTTGTAATGCCCAATCAAGCTGCTCTCTCAGGCTTGGTAGGGTGATTAAACCAGCAAGAAACCTTGAAACCAAAACAGCTTGAAACTCGAAAGCTCTGAAAGAAATAGCATCTGTTGGAACACCGATAACAGCTAACTTCGGGTCCTTAATTAAAAAGGTATGTTGGTATAAATCTGGAAGTATGTATCCCGTGGTAAAGTTTGGATACAAGTCCCTGAGGAATGGGTATGAGAACCGGAAGCCTGTGGCATAAACAATTTGATCTGGGTTTGTGACAAAAGTTCCATCATCAAAGTAAACTTTAAAGTCCTTTGAAGCTATGTTCACTTCGTATTTCGTGATAACAGCCTTCAATTCAACGTTAGGAAGGTCTCTCCAACGCAAGGTTGGTGCAACCGACCTTTTAGATTGGTACACTCTCCTTGCAGTCTTCGAAGAGATATCTGTGATGTCCGCGCCGGAAGCTCTGGTACCCACCACAATCACAGTTTGATTTTTGAAATCGCCGTTCTTTCTGAAGGTTTTCGAGTGCTTGATGACACCAGGGAAATTATGATAGACATCTTTGATACCAGGCACTTCTGGGATGAAAGGGACATGGTAATGGCCCGTAGCAATTATGACAGAGTCGAATTCCTTTTCAGTCCACAAGTCTAAGTGGTTTCCTTCTTCATCAACCTCTTCCAACTCAGTTCTCAAGACCAGCTTAAACTTAGAATTTGGAGCAGAATAGCCCTTGTCAATCTTTTCAACAGTGGTTCTTGTGACAACATGTGACTTGTTTCTATTGACATAGCGTTCAATGTATTTCTGAATGGCAACACCACGGACGAATTCGGTGTCAACATACTGCGACTCATCGGCACCCCAAGATTTCTCATCAGAAAACGTCATCAATTGCTCAGGAATATTGGTTCTCAAGTTCTCATAAGAGGCAGTATGAACATATCTTTCTTGATTAGACCTAGAGGTTTTCTTACCACCGTCAATAGACTCTGGAACAACCAATGGCGGATCCAATACGTTCTGGTCAACACCTGGTGGGATATCAAGACTATTTGGATTGACGTCTAAGTTCCAGACACCACCTAAAACATCGCGTCTTTCGTAAAGAACGATCTCTTCAAAATGATCCAGAGATTTTAAAGTATCCAATGCAATTGCACCAGAAGCACCGCCCCCGATGATAGCAACAGATTTAACTGGTGAGTTTAGTTTCACTCTAGCGTAGTCTTCTGAATCTTGTGTCATTGCCTGAAGGTTAACGATCAAACAAAATTAACCGTTGGAAAAATTAATTTCCAAACAGAGTACCTAAAGCTTTGGCATTTATACTCTCTAAAAAGAAGCCACCACAATTTAGAAACAAAACGTTTGTGTTGTAAGGATAACATATAACCCCAACACTGTGGCTTTCTGCAAGATCCTCATAGTTCCAAGATCACGAATCGCGCTTGACAGCACTTTCTTTGCAAGTTTTACTTGAACCGACATTATTATACCAAGTCCCCCACATACCAAGAAGCAGAAAGAAGCGATGATGTATCCCACCAGCGATTTGGCAGCTTCAATGTACCAATTCTTGAGTACCAACATAAACCATTTCTTTGAACAGATTATCAAGGTTTCTTCTGGATGCAACTTCTTGGGCCTGGTATCTTCTTCTGGAAACAGAGGCGTATTCTTTGTTCTTGACAACATCCTTGAATATCATGAAAGCAAGGATAAATAACAAGACAGTACTAGAACTGTAATAAAATATCAATAGGGAGAACATCCATAGTGAATTCAACCCAAACCCATGAATACTGAATAGCCATAGCTTAAACATCAGTAGTTCTTCAATCGTGTCCCTGTTTTTGATGAAGAGGAAAGAATATGCCTCTTCAGTTCTTGCAAACATTCTACCATCAGAGTCAGTTTTGAATTGAACCGTATAGAAATCAGTATATTTAGAAATGCCTAGTCTCTGGAGGGTTCTTGTTTGATTCTCTGATATCCTGAGTTTCCCCACACCTTCGTAAACGAAATAGAAGTTTTCTTCAGAAATCGATAGATTCTCACCAAGAGAGAGAAAGCTTTGTTGAAATTCCAATTTGATCTTTTTCATTTCTGTTAGGTCCATATCAGAATTCTTGAACCCATCATAGGCACTATCCTTAACATCTGAAACAATAAACGGAGATACGACATCAACATAACCATATTTTGATCCCGTTATGGGATTCTTCAGGACAACATACTCAGGACTAACGGTTCTTTGCTCAGTTGTTTTCTTCAAATAATCAAGATATTCTTCATGAGTAGTCCTTTCCTTCCACAAAAGAACCAACCGCCCTTCTTTGAAGGGAACCGTGTGTTTATGCAGTTTCTGCTCAAAATACTTGTGTTTAATATCTTCAGGTGAGAGAACCTTCTTAATGGCTTGCTTCATCATGCCGTTCAGCATCGATGAGGCCGTTATGGTGAAATCACGGAATGTAAGAGCGTGTGCCTGTGCTTCTCGTTGATTAAGTCCTCCTCTTTGGTTTCTGTGTCCTAACAGGGACCTGAAAAACGACGACATCTTAAATGAATGTCTTTAAATGTAGGATAGAGCCAATATGTATGTGAATGTCTTAAGAGACTTCTTTTGAAAGAATGTTATCTTGATGAATTTCACTTTATTGTTTACTTTTAAGACGAGCGATCATTTAAGAGGTGAGCTGGGTTCACACTGTATGAGGAATTTCGCACACGACTTATCTTTTTGGCGCTGCCGCTTCAAAGAATCCGCGTGGCAAAACGCAATTGTTAGAGCTCAATAAGAACCAACAGGTTGGATCTATGATCTGTAGAAACCCCACAGAACACGCAGAGATCTACTTCTTGACTCTAGTAAAATAAAATAAATTAGGAATAAATAAAAATAAATAATTTCAATAAATAGGCTAATAAATAAGGGACAAATAAATAACTTCCCATGAGAGTCGTCCGATCACGTGGAATTCTGAACCAAGGATCAATAAATTGATCCCATCCCATCAGAGAGGTTCACTTGTTCACAGTCATGGTTTAAATTCCGTATCATAGACAGGCTGGGTTCTTCTTAAAGGATATCTTAACCATTTCCCTTGACTTTCATAACCAACATAAGCCAACCCCGCAGGTATGCCAACCATTAACAATAAGACTGGAAACAAGTTCCTGTTTGTGACTTTGAACCTTTCACCTGCTGTTTCTCTGAAATCTATAAATATTTGTTAGTGAGCAATGGAATAATGAAATAATGAAATATTGTTACATTTATAACTTACTGTAAAATTTCTCAAATGCTGGTTCTTCGATAAGTGCTGAGGTAGGGGACGTTAGTATTGTGTCAAAATGAGATTATCAAGCAGAAACCTAGGTATCAATTCACAGACATACGATGTGGACCACTACCATGTGCACCCATTTTTTTTTAATATGTGATGATGTTATATGTTCAATAAATTGAATTTATTTCCAGTCAGAGGTTGAATGCCACCCTTTCTTAAGCAAATTTGGATTTAACAAATGTCTCCACAAATCTGACGATTTGGAAATGGGGAAAATGACGTGGGCCTAACAAGAGTATCTTTAGTACTTTTGATGAATCAAAGGATCATTTTTCGACACAACAATTGGGTTGTATAGTGTAGTGGTTATCACCTTCGGTTTTGATCCGGATAACCCCGGTTCGAATCCGGGTACGACCTTTTTTTTCAATCTTAACCACCACAATAGATCTATCAGAAGTTCCAGTTTTAAAAATACTGTGGAAATATAATCACCAAACTTACCGGCAATATATTACAATAGTTATCCTTAGTGAGGATGTCCAGGTTTTTTCAAGAGCTCAATCTGCTTCCTAATTTTGCAGTCTCAATTCATGATACGTAACCACGCGCCAATCTGCCCTATATATATCTCACGTGCATAACCTGTGAAAATTCCTATAAGCAGTAACTACTAGTTTGGCTCAGAATCTTGAATATCAATATAAATAGCTAGTAGCTTTTCGTTTAATGTATAAATTGACTAGTTCAAGGTCGTGTTAATGATCATTTTGATCAGACCAATGCGTCCAAGTCGAGCATCTCGAGCATCCCGGACGTTTTATCCTTATCGGGAAAGAGGTTGCATCTTTTTCTATGGATTTCTTAAAACCAACAGCGTCTCCGTTATTTGCCAAATTTTAACCCAAATAAGGTAAACTTACCATCAGAAACCGATTAGATCCGTACACAATGCCAATAGGGAATGAAGATCCCTAAACTGTTATTCTAAAGGCCTTCATGTTTCCGTTTAATCAACACTTGTGCTTCAGGTACCGTTGGGGTATAAATGTGAACCAAAATCCTGCCGAACTTACTCAACTTCAGTACAGATCATTCAATTGATACATCATCATCAAAACACTAATACAACAATGCCATTATTACACAAGCCAAAAGCCGAAGCCTACGAAATATTACCACCAAAGATCTCTCCAAACTCCTTCTTAGGTGATTTCCACACCACTGATGCGCCTGAATCCGAACAAATGACTTCTGGTTTCTTCAAGGTCATCCCAGGTGAACCATTAGTTTACACTTACCCATACGATGAAGTTAAGATCGTCTTGGAAGTTGAAGGTGAATTCAAGGTCACTGATGAAGAAGGTACCACCGTCTCTTGTAAGCCAGGTGATTTCTTATACTTCAAGAAGGGTACTACCATCACTTTCGAAGTCATTGGTGATGAAAAGGCTTACTCTTACAACTTCTACGTTGGTAGAAAGAAGTTCAACGAATTATAGTTATTTTTTTCTAACTGGTTTGGAAAATAAATACAATAAAATGCTGCTGAGTGGCTCTGAACTATAATTTGCATGACGTTTCTTTCTTATATAGCATAATGCTTACTATTTTTAACATGAAGATGTTTTTAGATTGTAATCAACAAATCCAATTGTAAGATGTATAACTGCTCTGAGGAATTCGCAAGTAGACACTACAAAGTTGGTCTTAAATATATTTTTCCATCTAATTTTCATGCTATTGCATACATAAATAGCTGACACTATCGAACAATCATTCAATCAATTGGGTGTGACATCCTCCAAGTTAATTCTATCCTTGATATTAATATACCCATCCATATTTTCGTTAAAGGCCACCTCAGTGCCAATAAGCTTATTCCAGCTACCTTGATAAATCTCATCACCTATCTTGAATAGCGGGTGCTTACTATCAAGACCACTCATTTGTAGTTTAGAAGTAGCTGGGATTTCGTTGTAGTTGTTATGTGGGATGTCCAAAGTGACATACACATCGGTGTAGTCTTCTTTGGTTGAAAGAGATTGTCTGGAGGCATTGGCTTTTCTATTCTTGAGGTCTTCATTGGAACCGGCTTCAAACCCATTGGCAAAGTCCCAGTTCATTTCTTCACCTTGAGTCAAGAATTCCGTGTTACCATTCATGGTGATCTTCCATTCGTCTTGGTCCAGTCTGATGTACTTTGATAAAGAACAGGTACCGGCTCTCAATTTGCCATCTTCACCGTCAATGCTCTCATAAACAGAGTTAAATTTCAGTAAGGACATCCCCAAGGCAATCTTAGTTGCAGCATGTGTGACGAATAGAATAGTCTCAGAATCTGGGAATTGCTTTTCAAACTTAGGAATGAAATGTTCCCAGAATTCCAAACATCTTTGGAAAATCTCAGTATCGGTTTCACCTTCTGAAGAAGGATATACGGTTGGCTCCCAATGGTTCTTCAAATTACTGGCAAAGAACTTAGATAAAGCGTCAAAGTCAGCTGGCTTCGGTTTCGTTGGTCTGTCTCTTTTGAACCATTCGCCAATACCGTTTTCCAAAACAATGTCGATGTCTAACAATTTGGAAATCGGTAAGGCAGTTTGAACACATCTGTAAAATGGAGAGGAAAAGATGAGATCTGGTTGAGGGTTGATGGAGAAAATGAAGTTAGCCAACTCTTGAGCCTGCTCTTCACCATGAGGAGCCAGAGCTGGATCAGAATCGATACCTGTTGGAGTTGGAGGATGAGGCTCAGGCAACCAATTAGCTCTGAAACCGTGCTGTTTGGAACATTGTTGTTAGTACTTTCAATCATCACATGCTGTTTCAAGCGATAACGGACATACTCTGGCGATGTATATGTTCTTTAAAACCATTCTTTTATATGAAGATTAGTAAATATCGTATAAATTAGAGCAGTAAAACTTGCAGGATAGAACAAGAACCAAAATTAACGTTGATAATTTAATGTTCTAACTGAGGATTTGTTGTGTCAACACACCACGGATTAAAACAAACAGTAATGTGATCTAAGGCTGCAGCCCTACTGAATTTGGACAATGCAGCGGTGCTTATGTCATCACGTACGTCATAGACGAGAATATGTGTTTATCACCATGTTTAACTCTTCAAGAACTTCTAAACGAATTTTTTTAAAGCAATAATTTACTTGAACCAGTATATTTTCTTCTAAAGGCCTTGAGTTTTCCGCTTGGTTATGATTTCACTATCTTGTGTTAGCAAATTTAGGGCAACCGCCAAATAACTCGTGTCGCGAATATCTTCAACTTTTGACCGCCTCCCGTGTTGAAAAAGCGCAGCTTGGAAAATTTTTCAAGCATGCACCAACAACTAAAAAAATCTCGAAATAATGTTACTTATAGACTATAACCCAATCTTAGTTTTCAAATTATCATTCACTTGAATAGTTTGAAATTTGATCATAGAGTTATTATTTTTTCGCAAATGGTTAACTAAATTGTCACACCCTCCACATTCAACCAAAAAGTATGTTAACCTAACCCCCTTTACAATAAATATGGGATAATTCATACCAATTCAAAGGTTTTAACTGATGACAAAACTTTGTTGCTTGAAGGATTTATTCACTGTGAGCACAATGATTTCTCAATAGACTACAACGGTATCTGAACTTAACCTTTGATTTCAAATGAATTTTTCCATCGATTTGTTCTATAGAAAGACGTCGAGACTAACAGATTATTTTTTGAAAAGGAATGTCAAAAAGAAATAACCATCTCAGGGAGCTCTACAAATGGTTGTTACCAATCCATCCAGTCTCCTTGCCAGAATTGATTCCTCATAATCCCATCTCTTGGTTATACTTTGCCTATGCCTACGTCAGCACGACAATTGACATCAACACCATCAATGTGGAATACAAAAATGGTATGTTTGTTGTGTCGGATGTCAACGATATGAATAGGCTGTGGCGTGAAGGTTTCTTTGGTAAAGGTGTTCTAAGTAGATCTGAACCTACTTGGTGCGATCGTACTCAGAAAAGACTTGGTCTTGGTGATTTCAAACATTTCACGAGAGAGGAACTTACTGCTTTGAGAAGAGAAGAACGTAAGAAGTTCAAAAAGGAAAGAGCCAAACTCGAAGCCAAGCAAGCCGAGTTGAAGAAACAAGGTATTGTTGATCCTTTCATTGAGGAGAAATTGGAGTTGAGAAACATGAGGGATCGGGATGTTAATGTCAAAGTGCAGAGAGAAACCTACATCAGAGAAGAGGACGCTGCTATCTTGGATGTAAATAATGAACTCATCAATCTTGAAGTTGTTGAACTTCAGCCAATGGAGGTTTTCTTTTTGAAATTTGCTCTTGGTGCTGCTGAAGTTGTGGTTGAAGGTGAAGATATTTCCACTCATGAGCTGTTCAAACTTCTCATCAAAGACATGACACCTGAAGATCCGTTCATCTTAAATTATGTTGCTTATCACTACTACAGATCCGCCGGTTGGTGTGCCAGATCTGGTATCAAGTTTGGTACTGATTTAATCTTATACAAGAGGGGCCCACCTCTATCTCATGCGGAATATGCTGTTTGTATCATTCCTACTAAGGCACATGATTCCAAGTTCAATGAAGAGAATGCTCATAATTTCATTCATCTGTCAAGTTTGAATAGAATCATTGGTACTGTTAAGAAGAAGCTGTTGCTTACTTTTATTGACATTCCAACTTCGGAAGATTTTAACAAAGCTTCCAATTTGAAGGAACTTTTTGAATTATATAAAATTTCTGAGTTTGTTTATAGAAGATTCGTTCCTAATAGAAACCGTGATTGATTCTAAATTGTTTCCTTTTTAATTCTCTTGTAGTTTTCTACAACTTTTTTTTGATATTTTGAGGGAAGGGATTGAAATTTCTATGTTTCTATATATGCTAAGTTATTAAACCAATCCTTCATAAGCCTGCTGAACCCAAGCACAATCTCTTAAACCTTCAGTCTTAGCCTTAGGGCCTTTAACAGGATCATCGTATAGTTCATTCAAGTGTGGATCATTAGCAGCTGGTTTGGAAATGCACATGAATTTACCATCAGGTAAAGTACATTTCAATTGAGAGCTTGGATATGGACAAGGACAATCCTTCGGCGTCTTTACACATTCTTGCGTATCTGGACAAAGATAACCCTTACAGTCGCCTGCGAGGAAATAAAAGGATTGTTAGTATCTAGTCAAAGAAAAAAGTAACCATATAGCGCAAAACAACATAACATACTGTTGAGGAACTCATCTTCAAAGGATTTCTTAGGTTGTTGTTGATGCTGTTGTTGTTGGTTGAAGAAATTGAACATTTGTGCTGTAGCAGATTGTGCTATCAGAAGAGTGAGCAATGTGTTGTGTAGCATTATTCTATTAGAAAAGTGATCAGGATAGACGATTCAAAGGAACAGTTGGAGTTGTGTTAGTGGTGAACAATCAGAATGTAAAGTACCCAAGAGCTGTTGTTGTTGCTTACGTGTAACTTGATCAGCCAGCTAAGTTAGCGCTAGGCCAAGCTCAAATGGATCAGACAGTTTGGATTTCGCGGCTTCTTTCCTTTCTGGTCACGTGACTCAAGCAGCTGACGCGAAACTGACTTATCTGTGGACCTTTCCGCAAATTTCGTGTTTTCGCGTAATTTTTCAACGGGTCAAAGTCAACACAGATCTCACTGTTGGTGTAAAATTCAGACGCGTCAGTCACGTATCGTATTGATATAGTAGGCAATACAAGCAACTTGTTTACTGTTCAATATTCGTTAGTGTACCACATCTCAAGATCACACAAAAAACCACTTGTATCATAGTCCATAATAGAACATCAACCAGTCAAATCCAAACCAGTCAAATCCAATCCAAACCAAACCAATCCATCAAACCCGTCTACTACCAAATGTACATCAATAAGGAGGAATTCCGTAGGACTTTCAAAGAGATCAAACGAACCTCACTCAGCCATTCGACATGCAAATTGGTGATATTTGTCTCCGCATTAGACATTGATTCTCTATGTGGAGCCAAGATGCTCACGGAACTTTTCAGAAAGGAATTGATTCAATATCAAGTGACACCCATTGTTGGATATTCAGATTTGATCAAGCATTATGCACAAGTGAATGAAGAGATCTCCAATGTCATATTGATCGGATGCTGTTCTATGATCCCCATTGAAGATGTTTTACAGATCGATCCGCAGAAATACATTGTTAGTGATGCGGTGACGAATTCTGTGATGAAAACCAGCAGAAAGATCTACGTTATTGACGGGCACAAACCATGGCATTTGGATAATATCTTTGGAAGTCATATTGTTGTCTGTTTCGACGATGGGTATATCAATGAGAGATTGAGGGATGAGTTGAAGTCGTACAATTTCATGGACGAGTTTATCAGGGATAAGAGATTGAAAAGAATACAGAGGGGGCAGGATCCAGACGAGGATACTGATTCAGATGATTCCAGTGACGAAGGAGAAGAAGATCCGCCAACGGATAAGGATGAAGACGAAGACAGCGATGATGAAGAAGAAGAGGAGCAGATCTTCAAAAGAAGAAAGATTGTCGATGAAAAACGAGAAAAGATGCGTGAAAGATTGGAACATTATCAAAGATTAGAGGAATATTATAAGCAAGGAACCAAAATCACCTATTCTGTTTCTTTGCAGATATACGGTCTTCTCTCAGAGATCAACGAGAACAACATTAAGAACCTTTGGACTGCCATCGTGGGAACCATTTCCCTTGATTCTCAAAACGGCGATATCTACAAACATTCCATGCATGCCTTTGCTGCAGAAGTACAAAGATTATCACATACGCAACGAGATATCAACAAGAATGCTGATTCTTTCACCATTACTAGAGAGTCCGATTATCATTTGTTTCTCCTAAGACAATACAATTTATTTGAAAGTTTGTTATATTCAAGTTACGTCAATACTAAGATCAACTGTTGGACCGAAAGGGGGCGTAAGATGATTCATGAACTATTAGCCAAATCGTCTGTTCCATTGGTTGCAGCCAGGGAAAAATGGTCCTTGATGGATCCCAACAAGAAGAGTCGATTGTTGAAAGAGTTCAACGAAGGTTCCATTTTGAAAGAATTCCGGTTGGATAGGATGAAAAGACAAGGCTTTGTCAGAAATTTTGGGTTTTATCAAGCTGTTTCTGCGAGCGAATATGTGGATGCGCTATTGGGGTTATTACAGCATGATGAGGAAGTTAGCCGTGATGATTCTCATTTAAGAAGGAGAAAGAGAACCCAACCCCAGATTGAAGCTACCAATTCTAGAGAAGAAGAAGGAAATAATGATAATGAAGAGGATGAGGATGAGGATGGTGAGAATAATTTAGATCAAATCAAACGATCTGTCATTGCCAGAAAGGAGAAAATCTGGATCAACAATTTCTGGAGATGTTGGGACGCATTGGATCCATCTGAAAAGGGTCAAGAATTGTTAAAGAAAGGTTTCGAACAAGCCAAAGATTCGCAACAGATTGTTTTTGAATCAGGTAAGATGATCTTGGAAAGAAATTCCTTAAAGAGAATGACATTATTCAGATACATTCTAATTGATGATCTTCCAGAATTGACTCGTTTGAGAAACCCTTTGCTTTTGAAAAGATTAGGAGATTGGATTTTGGATTGGTATTCTGGACGTGAAAACAGCACTAGACCTTTACTTATAGCAGCATTGGACCCCTTGTCAGATTCTTATTTGGTTCTGGGCATGGGGACAAGATTCTCTTCTGATCTTCCTGTGCCGGAACAATTGAGAGATTTATCTTCTGATTCGATGAATAAGTTCAATTTGGCCTTTGGTCGAGTTG
>JAKTTJ010000064.1:0-60437 GCA_030581495.1 Waltiozyma xylosica | reverse complement strand
TATCAAAGAAGAGATCAATCTATTCAACTTAAGATGATCAATCAGCACAAACTGGAACTACGCTTACTCAATATATATATAGTACCAAAAATACTCTCACCTACTCTAGGGATTCTATAGAAATTTTCAACTACTCTGAAAATTTCTGGCATGTTCCACATACCGAAGCGAAGCGGAGACTTGTTACAATTATATTTTTATTTTTATTTTTATTTTTATTTTATTTTTATTTGTATTTTATTTTTATTTGTATTATTAAATTTACTACTATTTTTGTTACTATTTTATTGTTATTTTATAGTCATTAAAACTATAATTAAAATACAAATCCTTTTTACATTTTGTTATTTAATAGCTCTTCAGATCAAAGATATATGAATCAAAATCACCATAAACAATTTTCATTAAACCCCTATATATAATAAGATATCAAATCAAATGGATTAGGGGGTTTCCAACGCTTGGGAACACTCAAGGGATGCAACATCAACATCGATTCATAACCTGTCACAAAGTAGTGATCTGGAAGCTTCAAAATTTGACCGAACAAATCCTTCTATTGAAGATAGTAACGTCAGCTTGATAAAACATATTACAGTAAAGGAGCACTGTGTAATTCGAAATTGAACTTGTTGTTGTTTGCATACCTGCGTTCATTACAGCAATATCGCCAACATTAACATCACCACTGGTAATTGCTGTTGTTTGGGTAGCGGAAGTCCCGGTTTGACAATCGGTGACACTGTCATTGTTAATATCTTGTAGTTGATTAGCATATTATGGTGACAGTGTGACAACTTGCTGTGGTTGTTGTTGCTGTTTTTGTATATCAGAATAAGCATTGATATTTCCCACTTGTGTGCCACCATCAGTAGAAGAAGAATCAACAGTTGAAGAATATAGAGAGTTTATGACAGCATTAGAAGCACCCGAAAATGAAGCACCGGCATTGGTAGCCAATTGCTGCTGTTGCATTCTTAATCGCTGTTGGATCAAATACTTTTGATGGTTTGATGGGGGAACATTGAACTGTTGCTCCTGCTGTTGTAAATTAGCCAATATCTGAGCTCTTTGAATCTGCTGTTGTTGTAAGAGCTGTTACCGTTGGGGCGCTAGGGTTGTTGCTGTAGCACTTGGTTTACCTGCTGTTGTTGGTGGCATGTGGCTATTGCGGTGGTATATTGCATTTGACGCTGCTGCTGGTAGATATCTGGGTTTGTGGACTTGCTTGAGTAACAGGAGTTGTCAAAGCTGATGGCACTTGGTTTTCCTGCTGTTGTGGCGGCTGTTGGAACAAGCACAGATAGTTGATATTGGTAAGGTTGTTGCATATGGCGACGGTGAGGAGTGCAAGCTTGTCATGGATTCTGTTGTTGTTGTAGCTGATGCATTTGTGGACCCAAAGATATTGGAACCATTCGCTGTTGCTGCTGTTGTGGTTGAGAGTAACCTTGATCCATTTGTACTATTTGAGGGACCAAGCTGGGAGTCCTTTGAGGTGTGGAATTGGTTGTTTGTTGCACCGGTGAAGGAGAACTTATACCGCTGTTTGGAAGAAAAGTTTCATGGTTGGATTGAGGCAACAGTGAATGTAGATTTCTCTGTGGCTCAATAATGCTGTCATCAGCTAGACCCCTACCTTGCTTCTTATTTTGGGAGCGGAGGCAGTAGCACGGTTTCTTCTTGACTTAATAGGAGATGTTCTGGATGCTGGCAGCATTATTTGTGAGACTATTAGCTGGAGTCAAAGGTATTATTAGTCATGCGTTTGAATTTGATTGATAATGTTATTGGCTTGTACAAGTGTAACTAGTGTGAGTGCAACCAAAGAATATGAAGATCTGGAGCTTAGAACCTCTAATTTCGATATCTGTGAGTTGTGTGTTCTTCTGTTTGTACAAGTTGTCACTGAATGGCTGTGACTCTTTGAGTTCTTTGAGCTTGAATTATGATCTTCTTCAAAACATTTCCACGAGTGATACAATGAAAGCTCAAAAACAACATCCCTTTGGATATAACTGAAGTTTTTTTTACCAATTATTTGTTTGGATCGTCCATTACTCTTACCCTATCAGTCGTGCACGTGACAATATACCTTTAAAATTTTTCGCGCTGCGCGGCCGAGGTGGAAGTTCTAGTCTGGCACAACTGCTCTTGGGAAGAGCATAAAAAACAGTAGTGCCAGATTAGAACCATCTTCAACTTCAATACATTATCAACTCCAAAATAACCTGAGACGTACTAAATATGCAACTTAACGTTATAAAAGGACAAATCGATAAATATTTTTGACTTTAATAACATAATTAACGGCGAAAGTATTTAAATTACCTTTATTTTGGGATCGTATTTGTATTTTTTTCATGAATTCACACTAGTTATTTTCTTATTTTCTTCCCTTGATCTTGAATCTACGATCCCCCACCAATCTTTCAATTTTCTGATCCGGGTAATGCGCCGGGGCACATAATTTTAGAAAAACAGCTGTGCAGTTTAGACCAGCTCGCTCTTTTTGGTTGTTGTTTTTTTGATTTCTAAATTTAATTCTAAGAAATTCCGCGAATTACAGAATTAAAACAGTTGCAAGACATATCAAAGAAGAGATCAATCTATCCAATTTAAGATGATCAACCAGTACAAACTGGAACTATGTTTATACTCAATCAAAAAATTTATAGTAGCAAAATACTTTCACCTACTCTAGGGATTTTATAGCAATTTTCAACTAAATCAGAGAATTTCTGGCATCTTGCACATAAGGGAGAGATGCGGAGACTAATCAAAAAAAATACCACCTAGAATCACTTAGATATCAGTTAAAAATCTTGAACTCTTTCATATTTTGTGACAGGTTTCTACGTGTATAAGTTAATATATATGCCATGATATTATATTTCAGTATTGATTTAAATTTATTATATATAATTACCATGATATCTGTTTCCAGTAATTGTATGATTGCATAGGTTTCACTCTCTGAAACCATCATCAAGTAGATGAACTGATGGCAAATGTCATCTGTCGTTCTTGAATATGAAGAGATTCATTCCTCCGTAATATTCGCGAGAATTTTATTTGATAATATCTCACTCTGTGATTTGGTAAGCCAATTATTACTAGATCCTCTTGATAGATCTAAACTGTTAGTACTTCTCATCAAGACACTAGTTGCGGTCAAACTATCAAGCTTAAAATCATCAGAGTCTCTAGAGATGTCAAGTGATGATCTTAGGTTCTTGGCAGGGTGTGACATTTGAGCTCTAAAGATATGAAAGCTTGATCTCTTCTCTTCCAATAGCTTATCGTTCTTCAAGAGAACTCCTATAGTTTCTGCCTTCGTTCTGATTTGTTGGGATAATTCGTCGCATCCTCTAATTTGGAAATCTTTCAAAGAGGTAATGAGGTAACTATTCGTTCTTGCCCAGCTCAAAAAGTAAAGAGAGCCCGTAATCATGCAATATAGAATAACTGTGAGAGACTTAAGAATATGTCTCCAGTTTTTGGATGTGTCATTCAACCTCTTAGATAGAATTTGAGTTACCTGTTTCAACGATTTGGTATCGTTTGTGAGGATAGCAATGTCATTCAATTCAGTGGCTGTGGGTCCGAATGAGTCATTGGATGTCACCTGCTTGATCTTTATCTCTGCTTGTGACGAGCTGATATTTTTCAAACTTCTTATAAAGCGCCTGGACATTGGTTCTCCTAGCGGTGTGCTTTCAAAAAGTATAATGATAGCTTGAGACTTGATCGAAGTTAAGTGGTATGTGCAATACAGACAATTATTCAATGAGATGGATCGAGAGTGTACTCAATTAATAATTGTTAATAAAAAAAGTAGTCGAAGTGTATCAAACTTTGATTGAAAGAGGAAAATAGGACAAGAATGCTGTTGGTTTGTACAATAAGAGAGTAGAAAATGAGCGTGACTTCCCGAAATAAAGAAGTTATGCAATTAATCTACCCAATTAAAATTCAAGCAGATCAAAAAACACGAATATTAATTTGTGAACCCCTCTTGAACAATTGTGGGTATGATGTAAAGCAACCTTCAAGGCCCCAGAAGTAGAGAAAGATGGAATGCTAATCTATAGCTGCTAACATGTACTATATACACTGGAGGTTCAAAATACGGCTGAACACGGAGATTATGTAATCAACGTAAAACTTGGAAATAGCGCAAATTTAGGACAAATTTTGAAAGCTCGATCCACGATAGAATCCTGTTGGTGTCACCTATCATTTACATAGTAATCACCAGAAATGAATCAGATGTAGAGCTAATTTTTATTCCAATAAACATACACCTTTCCATGAGTGGGAAGCCTGTAACAAAGACAACTAGGAGCATCGGGCAAGAGCATTGATGTTGCTTATATAATCAACTATGCAGGTTTCAATCTCCTCGGAAACAGATTTTTTAAAAAATTTATTTAGATAGAATGAGGAACAAAGGGCCACTTGAAAATTTTAACACTCCAATCATTTCATTGCATTTACCGATAACACCACATAAGCATCATGGTTGATAATATTGTTAAGATTGAACACGACCGTGTTACCAATACTGTCTCTACCGATTATCCAGGCTACCATAACGATGGTGAAGACTACTCTTGGGATTTGGAAAAGTTCAAGTCCAAGTTTGACATAAAGATCTCATACCTTAACGAAAGAGTCGCTAACTTCGACTTGGTAAACATCGACACATCCATCTCTAACGCTTTCCGTCGTATTATGATCAGTGAAGTTCCATCTGTCGCTGCCGAGCAAATTTATATCTTCAACAATACTTCCGTCATACAAGACGAAGTCTTAGCTCACAGAATTGGGTTAATCCCATTAAAGGTGGATCCTGATTTATTAGACTGGGTCGATACCTCTGTCGATGAAAAGGACAGAGCTACTGATGCCAATACCATTGTTTTAACATTGGACGTGTCCTGTTCCAGGAACACCAATGCTCCAAAGGGCTCCACCGATCCAAAGGAATTATACAAGAATAGTAATGTTTACGCCAGAGACTTAAAGTTTGAACCACAAGGAGCCCAAATGGAAAAGTTAAAATCTGCTGTTGTCGCTGCTGATCCAGATATTTTGATTGCGAAGTTAAGACCAGGTCAAGAAATCTCTTTAAGAGCTCACTGTATATTAGGTATTGGTGCTGATCACGCTAAGTTCTCCCCAGTTGCCACTGCTTCTTACAGATTATTACCAACCATTGATATTATCCAACCAATCACGGGTACTGATGCAAAGGAGTTCCAAAAGATGTTCTCCATCGGTGTCATTGACATTAACAACAATGGCGAAGCTTACGTTAAGGATGCTAGAAGAGATACTGTCTCTAGAGAAGTTTTAAGACATGAAAAATTCAACGGTACAGTTAAGTTAGGCAGAAAGAGAGATCACTTCATCTTCAACGTTGAATCCACTGGTGCTATGTCTCCAGAAGAAATTTTCTTCAAGTCTGTTAGAATCTTAAGAAATAAGGCAGACTACTTGAAGGAATGCGCTATCGGTCATTAGGGTGCGAGTACACGAATTATCATAAATCGCCTGTAATATAGAAAAATATTGTTCTTAAGAATTTTCAATTATTCTGCAATCGTATGTAACCACCTTGTGTTTTTACGGGGAAATAGCGTCCAATTGAGATTGATGAACACAGAGGTTATAAAAATAGGATTCCCAATTCGTATGCCAAGGTTTCGCATCACTCAGAAAACACAAGGTGAGATCTGTCTCAGCTTAGCATATTGTTTCAACCAAAAGCTTATCAAGACTAGGATATAAACAGAATGTTTTGATAATTTCAGACTAATTCCATGATATCAGTGAACTGAATGCTCCCCGGTGTTAATCTATTCTCCTAATAGCCATCATATGTATCCGACGCATCAGTATCATTTTGAGTTAAATGTTCGTCCACATAAGTAAAGCCCATTATTTCTTTGGAAACTGAGATCAGATTGATTTCTGATAACTTAGTTCTCCCACTAAAGCCATCCATTTCCAGCTGCGTTATTGTTTCCTCGCTTTCAGTTATTGACTTGTTGACATCTAGGATAGTGGAGTGATATATTAGACAGTACTGGATTGAAAAAATGATGATGTTAAGGTAAAGTAAACTTAACCTTGTGCTAGGTTTATGCTCGCCAATTATTTGGATTGAGATTCCACCAAAGAAGCAACTGCTACTGCTGCCGCCCAAACCTATGTCTAATTCATTGGAGGGAACACCAACAATAGAATCAAGGCAGAAGCACATAGCATTTAACACTAACATAGTTATAAAGAGAGACTTGATGATACGTTTCCTTTGATTTTCAGAAACAGAAACCCCCCTGGGGAAGGGTTCAATTAACAAGAAATGTAGGCATATTCTAAGAAGGAATCGGACAAAAGAGATATTTTGAAGATATAAGACACAAATGAAAGCAAACCCTATGACTTGAAAAGAGTTAATTGAACTTAGTTTGAAAGCAGATTTTTTGGTTTTGAGAGTTTTCAGGTTGTTGAGATACAATTCCCTTGGATCTATATCGATCATTGCCATGAAGAAGAGCGTGGTCTCGAACAGCTTATATCGGTATTTGCAAGTGAGAATGAGGTCCAAGTCTGGTAATTAAAAATCTATAATTGTGGAGGCTTTATTAAAGTTCATCGATAATTAGATGGTTGACAAAATGGAAGTTTAATTACCAAGGAGTCCGCTATACCTTGTGTCCCTGGTCCAGCAATGCCCTGGCGCTAAAGAATCGGTTACCCGTCCCCAAGATTGAACATCTCGAACTCGTTCTGAGCAAAACTTCTGGACTACTGTCTTGGAGCCCACCACAGCTGTTAGCTCGCGCGCGTCGTTGGCGTTCGTTGTTAGCGAAAACGGTGAATTAAATTTCTACATCTGTCAACGGTGCTGCTTTATGTAAACAACAAAACGGGGCAATACGTAACCCTTTGGTAGACATCCATCCTCTTTAATAGAAATCCATCAACACTCAATCATTCCCTCGTTATAAAGTACAGTCACGCTTTCTCTTTGATCTTACGTATTCTGTCACTGATCCATCTCAAAGTTCACTTTCATTTGAGAGAAAAAGTACACCGTATCCCATTCGCTTATATTCCATACAGAACCTGGTGTATTTACAACGTTAGTGGCTTACAAAAACACTTAAAATTGACATGGCTGTTTTCTCTGAATCCATGAGCAGTGGTACCTTGACGAATAATGTCTCGTTGAAGTCGATATCCACTTCAGATCTGCTCAATTCATCAACGAGCTCGAGCCTGAACCTAAACACGACATCTATTCAAAGCAATAGCACACCGAATATTTTAAGTATACCGAGCCCCATTAGTTTCAACCCTTCTGCTTCTACTCTTTCGGTTCCCACAATAAACTCTGGAAATGCCAACACATTAATGCTTATGAACAGACAAATTACTAACGAAGACTCTTTATTCTATATTTGTTTGAAATTGAAACGCAGATTAGAGTCTGTATCACAATTAAAACCTTACCTCAATTTGTCCTACTCGAGTGCTGAAGTTCTCTCAGAGAATCAGGCTTTATCACTTTCACAACAAAAGAATTCATCTAGCTCAAGTATTAATAGACAGAGATGTACCAGTTTGAGATCCAGTGATTCCACCAACTTCAGAACAAGTTCATATTCCAGTTTTAGTAACATCAGCGAAGAAACTTCCTTTACTCAGATAATACCATTAAACACATTTCACGCTGGTGTATTACCTGCTAATGTTAACTGTGACCCACTAACACAGTTATGGGCATTGTTTCAACAAGGTTCTCCATTGTGCGTTATCTTCAACTTGATCAAGCCCTCTCAAGCCCTTCCAGTGATATCATCTGATGACATTAAAATTTGCAAAAAGTCCATTTACTCCTTTATCCTTGCCTGCACGGAGCACCTCAATTTTGATAATTCAGATTTATTCACCATCTCTAATGTCTTTTCAGACAACACTGATGACTTTATTAGGATTGTTAATGTTGTTAATAGAACGATCGATTTGGCACCACATATCTTCAAACATGTTGATATCGATGACGAAATGAAATTTAATGATTCCAAATCCAAAGTTTTAAGGGAGATTGTAGTGACTGAAAGAAAGTACGTTTCAGATTTGGAAGTGTTGAGCAAGTACAAAGAACAACTTTTAGAGAACAACATTGTGAACTCTGACGATGTTTATAGGCTTTTTCCTAACCTTGATGCAGTCATTGATTTTCAACGCAGAGTTCTTGTGTCCTTCGAAATTAACAGCTTAGCGGATCCAAAATACCAAAGAGTTGGTTCCATCTTCATTCATGCACAGGCATTCTTCAAGCTTTATATCCCTTGGTCTGTTGGTCAGAAGGCTGTGATTGATTTCATCACTTCAAGTCCACTGCAACAATCCAACACCAACTTGATTATTGAGAATAGTTTTGAGCTACAGAGTTTCTTGTTGAAACCAGTCCAAAGACTCTGTAAGTATCCCTTGTTGTTGAAAGAATTGATCAAATACACCGATCCTTCTGCAGCAAATTACAACGAATTAATGACGTCTTTGGATATTGCTAAGAAGATTGCAAACGATATTAACGAGAATCAAAGAAGAGTTGAAAATATAGAGGTCTTGAAGAAGCTATATGACAAGGTGGTAGACTGGAAGGGTTACAATGTTCAAAGCTTCGGTGAATTACTATTCTATGATAAGGTTTCCGTGAAGGACAACTCAAAGGTATCAGACGAACGTGAATTCCAGATTTATCTTTTCGAAAACATTATTATTTTCTTCAAAGAGATGTTGCCGCAACAGAAAAAAGCATCCATAACTGCATTGAAGAAAAGATCACAAACCAACCTGTTGAATCAAGAGATTGTAGGACTAGAGCTCAAAGGTCGTATCTCAATTGCTAATATTTACAACATAAACTCAGTCAATCCACATCAATTGAACATCTCTTGGTCAGGTATGAAAGATACTGGGTGCTTTTTGATGAAATTCAAGAATGACGAAGTCAGGTCGAATTGGGAGCAATGTATTAGAAAGTTGGTTGTCAACTCACAGGAGGACTACAATCAAAGAAACAGCAATGGTGCTGATACCTTGACGGGAGGTATGTCAAATTTGAACATCGATGGTGACAGAAGAAGTAATGGCTTTTCTATCGCTGGTACCAGCAATAGATCATCCTACATTGGAAATGGGAGTAGGATTCTATCAGACTCCACTGCGGCTACAAGCACCACAAACTCTGTCTACCAAGATAAGTTCTTGCTACATTCAAGGCACAAGTCTGAGATCCAGAGCACTCAATCTAGAAGAACCACTCAGGACTCATTCCAGAATAAGAGATCGGTTTCCGAATCAATCAGAACATCGTCTACCAGTAGCTCAACCATGGTGAAGCTGATGTACAAAAAGGATCTCTTCACTATGATGACAACTTTAGACATTCCGGTTCAAGAATTCATCAGCAAGGTCGACAGAAAGGTCACACAATGTGGTGGTACTATGACTGGGAAGATCAAGTATCAAGATGAAGATGGGGATCTTATTGTTATACAGAGTGAGGACGATTGGAATTTGGCTAGGGATATGTTGAGGGAATCCAGTGAGAAGGTTCTTTACGTTTGGGTCGCTTAAGGCAATCAGTTGCATTATTTTCCTGCTGGTTCTTTCAAACCTTTATTATGACCATTTTTCTTCGGTTCCCTAATTACTAATTATATATGGGGCCCGATCTTGTCATAGATGTACTTTCTAATGAACAACAGTAACTATACGTATTGCGTCTAATGTAGTCTAGGGGTAGTCATGGTGGAGAAAGCGAGACCACATCAGGTCGTTTAACTTGTTAGAACTATAGTACCATGAGTCTATTTCATTGGTATGGAATTTAAAATTGCGACAGAAACATTGGAAAGGGGGAACTATAATATCATCTAAGGATGTGTGCAGTTGTGCGTTACTCTTCACACAGAATACGCAATGGTTGGTTACGCGTTTCGCCAGGTGCGAGCCCAGGCAGATTCAGATCTTATTCAATAATTTCGGATAATTGCATCCGAAGAGCAGTCATCAACAGAGACACCACTTTGGTCTTTTGTCAAAGACAGACCATTTTCCGGCCACTTCAGTCACTAATGTGACTGCGTAGGCAAATAAGTTATTGGTGGTATTATCAATGACTTAGTTTTGCTTTGTGTGAATTTTTCAAGTTTTTTTGCTTGCAAATTTTCTGTTTTTCATTGGCCGTCATGGTTATCGGCTTTGATCACTTCGCGGTCATACATCCGGCCCAAAGCGGATAGCGCAGAATCTACTTTTTTTCAAGCAAATTAGATTAATTGTTGTTCTTAACCCTGTCACCATATTTAAGGAGTTGAATCCCTAGGTTCGACGGGAGTCAATCCGAAGTTTCGTTTTTAAAGTATCCCAATAAATCTATATACATTTGCATTCTTTCTTGACAGACAAATCCTTGTTTTTTAGTTGACCAAGACAACATATCATATCCCATTATTGAGCGATGTCCATAAGAAAACAGTTGTTGACTGATGTCAAAATCTGCTCCAAGAGCTTAAACAGGATTGCTATTCCAAACTCCAGACTCGTATCTCCAACAATTTCAAGACTCATAACCCAAGTCAGATCCAACACTACGACCGACGTCAACAGCAGAAGACATTTTAGCACTTCAAGCGCTAGATACCAAATCGTCTCTGAAGAAATCCAACCAGACCAATTTGATGAAGAAACCAAGTACTTATTAAGCGAAGAAAGAGTCGCCGATCAAGTTGATGTTTGTATTATTGGTGGTGGTCCAGCTGGTCTTGCCACAGCCATCAAAATCAAACAATTACAATTGGAAAACGATTCCAGAGAGATTCGAGTTGTCGTATTGGAAAAGGCAGGTGATATGGGGTCTCATATTGTCAGTGGTGCGGTTCTAGAACCAAGAGCTTTGAGAGAGTTATTCCCAGAAAGTGAATACTATGACGAAAATGGTCAAGGCATTCCATTACCAGCCGAGATGGTAACTTTGGTTCAAGACGAAACATTGAGATATTTAATTGGGAACCAAGCTATTCCTTTACCAGAACCGCCTCAAATGTTAAACAAGGGCACGAACTACATTGCCTCCTTAAGTGAAGTGGTTAAACATTTGGCTGAAAAGGCTGAAGAGTTGGGTGTCGAGGTCTACCCAAGTACCGCCGTTTCTGAAGTTTTATACAATGAAGATGGTTCGGTCAAGGGTGTTGCTACCAAAGATATGGGTTTGGGTAAGAACGGTTTACCAAAGGACACTTTTGAAAGAGGTATGGAATTCCACGCCCGAATGACTGTATTTGCGGAAGGCTGTCATGGTTCCTTATCGAAGGAAGTTATTAAGAAGTTCAACCTGAGAGAAGGGCGTGAAAATCAAACATACGGCTTGGGTATTAAAGAAGTTTGGGAAGTCGAACCTTCTAAATTCAAGTCTGGTTACATCGCTCACACTTTGGGGCATCCATTATCTTATGATGTCTATGGTGGTGGCTTCATGTACCACTTCGGTGATGGTCTCGTTGCAGTAGGTTTAGTTGTTGGTCTAGATTACAAGAACCCTTGGGTCTCTCCATATCAAGAATTCCAAAAGATGAAGCATCATCCTTTCTACTCTTCCATCTTAGAAGGTGGCAAGTGTATTTCATACGCAGCCAGAGCCTTAAATGAAGGTGGTTTACAAAGTGTTCCTAAATTGCACTTCCCAGGTGGTGTCTTAGTTGGTGCTACTGCTGGTTTCATGAACGTTCCAAAAGTCAAGGGTACACATACGGCTATGAAGTCAGGTATGTTGGCCGCTGAAACTATCTACTCTGCAATTGTTAATTTAGAAACCATCAAGACTGAAGAAGATGAAGATTACAATCCTGAAGACTCCATCATTTCTGAGGCTCTTGACTTGAATTCATTCGAAGAAGCTTATAAATCTTCGTGGATCCACGAAGAATTGAATGAAGTCCGTAACTTAAGACCATCATTCGGTACTAACCTTGGTTTTTTCGCCGGTGTTGCTTATTCTGGGTTAGACTCTTTGATCTTGAAAGGTAGAGTTCCTTGGACTTTCAAACATCACAAGTCCGATGCTGGTTTGACTGAAGATGCCTCTATGCATAAGAAGATTGAATATCCAAAACCTGATGGCAAGATTTCTTTTGATATCTTGACATCCGTTTCCAGAACTGGTACCTACCACGATGAAAACGAAAGAAATCATTTAAGAATCCCAGAACAGAACATGGAGAAGCATACTGAACTTTCATACCCAAAGTACCAAGGTGTCGAAAATAGATTCTGTCCTGCTGGTGTCTATGAGTATGTTGAGGCTGAAAGAGCGAAGAATGGTGTCAAATTCCAAATTAACTCTCAGAACTGTATCCACTGTAAAACTTGTGATATCAAGGTCCCAACACAAGATATCAACTGGACTGTCCCAGAAGGTGGTGATGGTCCAAAGTATGTCATGACTTAAGTATCCATGTTCACAACTTACAGAAATATTCGTCTCATATAATATATAAAGAGTACAAGTCTCCGCTTCGCTTCGGTATGTGGAACATGCCAGAAATTTTCTTTGTAGTTGAAAATTTCTATAGAATCCCTAGAGTATATGAGAGTATTTTTGGTACTATATATATATATATTGAGTAAGCGTGGTTCCAGTTTGCGTGACTGTTCTTGAACTTGATTTTGGGAATGGCAATTATCTTACCCTTATGATCACTTGTAACTATCAAACAGTCAATAACTTTATCGGAAAATCTCACTGTTTGAAAGTTACAGGTGAACGTGAAGATATGGATAAGGTTATTGCTACTCCTAAAATCAAGTTCAAGAACAATCATGCAAACTGGAAGTGCCCTTATGAATTCATCAGAACTCAGTTTCCTGTGAGAGTCTGCTTCAGTATGACCATCAACAAGTCTCAAGGTCAAACTTTCCATGGAAAAGTCGGTATCATGTTGGATCCTCCTGTTTTTGCTCATGGTCAACTCTATGTCGCACTATCAAGACTTTCTACCTTCAGCAATGCAATCGTCATGGTGAAGTCACTATCCACCATTCTCCCAGATGGCTCTGTGATGAATGATTTTGAACAGACAGGTGAGCTCACAACAAATAATGTCGTCTTTCCTAAAGTTGCAAGACATATCAAAGAAGAGATCAATCTATTCAACTTAGGATGATCAATCAGCACAAACTGGAACCACGCTTACTCAATATATATATATATATATATATATAGTACCAAAAATACTCTCACCTACTCTAGGGATTCTATAGAAATTTTCAACTACAAAGAAAATTTCTGGCATGTTCCACATACCGAAGCGAAGCGGAGACTTGTACTCTTTATATATTATATTTTAACGAAACCTGTATTACTAATGAATTATCCTATAAAACCCAAAAGAGGTATCCTTCTCAAAAATAAGTAAGATTTCAATTCAAAAGGCTAAATAAATCAATAAAACAATCAATCGATAGCCTTGTTCAATGCCAGTCAAGAAACTGCGGATGAGAGCTTCGAAGTCATTAAACTTTTTTGCCAACAATGACTTCTAACATCAGATAAATTAGAAATTTTTACCAACGAGGTCAACTCGAGAGCTCTGGAATTCAGCAACTTACTGATTCCAAGCTATTATCTTATCATTGGCTTATTTCAACTTTATTGACATCACTTCATTCGATTTAACTGGAATCGGTTACCAAGTGAAGGGTTGATGTCTTTGTGGTAGAAATAATGTTGGAGTTGAAAAGAAACCAATTGGTCATCATTATTTTCTTGCGTGTAATATGATCTAATCATAATCACTTAATATTCTGATAGTATTATCGTTTTAGCCGTCAACGATTGCAATAAACAATGCGTAGTCAAGGAGCCTGATAATTTTCTCTGGCTTTGCAACTAGAGAAGTTATTGGATATGATTGTTGTTTCAGATCAAATATCCCCAAGAGAAATCAGTAAACTTTTGGGGTCTGTCATAGTCACGGCGAAAGTTTCCTGACCTTTAAGAATCAAGTCTCTCAAGAATAAATAGCAGCTTTGCATTGTGTCAATAAATGAGTATCGTTACAAAATATTCACCAAATACATGGCACTTAGTTCTATCAATGTTTGGGAGGTTGGTAGAATTTGTGGCCTCAAATACCTAACGTAAAAAGATAGCCAGTTTCGAGTCTCAAGTACAAATGTGTAAGGAATTTGAAGCTGGTTAAGGAGACACCTGTATTTAATCCATCGATTTCTATGGTTTTATGTCGATGTTGGGTCTGATGACCATGTAATTTGTATCTGATCTGGATAGCGAGGTCAGAAAGAGTATACTGGAAGTCATTCGAATGCTCTTGAGAAGAAAATAGGAAATTCCCTCAACCCCTGGGGATGTTTAACAATTCTTTGATTTTTGCGGACAATTGGTGCTTATAGATTCTTGTGACAATACTGTTAGAGGGAGGGACTGTTAGAAGAGTTTGTAACATAAACATAGCGATAATAATCAACCAGCTCATTGAAATATTTTTTGATTTAGAATTCAGATGCATCTTTAACGCCCACCACCTGAGTCATGACCTTTATATTAATCTCGTATCATTTAATACTTTACCAGATTATCGGATCCAATATCAGCGCAAGATGAAAATGGTAGACCTTTAATTGAAAATTAATTATAAAAGCTATAGAGGAAATGCTGTAAATAGTTGGTGAGCTGAGTATTCGTATAATTCGAAATTTAAAAGAACAATATTAATTTGATTAAAATGCTGATTTTGAATTACGAAGATACATACATTGAGAGACAGTAGTTTAATCAAGATATTCCAAATTTAGAGCCACAAATGTAACTTTCGCCTTGAGACTTGAAAATGTGTCTTATTGTCAGTTGTTGTTCCAAGTTTTGGACATGAATCAAAATATGTATGGCGGCTTGTCAACAACCTATTAACAGACACACAGTATAAACTCAACATGAGCTGTATAAATCCAATAGGCCTCGAAAATTATCCGTAAACGAAATAATAAATCGTAATAACTTAAAAGTTTATACTTTTTCTTGATAACTTTTTCTTCGGAAAACCAAATAGCTGCTGAACTATCGACTGGGAAAAGTTATAATTTACTTCAGACTGGGGTACCTGTCACGGCCTCTTTCTTGCTTGACAGGTACATTCCGGAGAGAAGGCACGTGAAGCAAGATACAGCGCCAACGGACAGTTTGTTCCTTGAAAAAAGAGATATTTGCGAATTTACCGAAGTAAGGCCGGTTCCGCAGTAGATCTTATGACCATCAAATCCGTGATGATTGGCCAATTTTCCTCCACACATAGTCAGCATCCGGTACCGGGGCATCGCGAAGTGAATCACCTTCAACCATCAACCACCTCAGAAATGGAAGTTTCAATGTATAAAACTTGTTCAACGTGCCCTTTTTCCTCCAGCGGTACTAGCAGATTCAATTCATTATTACTTATTCAAATTCTTTCCATTTATATACATACAAAATGACTGGCCAAACTCTTTATGACAAAGTCTTCCAAGACCATGTCGTTCACAAGGACGACTCCGGTTCCTACTTATTATACATTGACAGACATTTAGTCCACGAAGTTACATCACCACAAGCCTTTGAGGGGTTAAAGAACGCAGGTAGAGAAGTCAGAAGAAAGGACTGTACTCTTGCTACCCTTGATCACAATATTCCAACTGAATCCAGAAAGAACTTCAAGTCTATTGAAACTTTCATTCAACAACAAGACTCCAAATTACAAGTCCAGACCCTAGCTGAAAATGTCAAGGACTTCAACGTTCCATTCTTCGGCATGACCGATGACAGACAAGGTATTGTCCACATTATTGGTCCTGAGCAAGGTTTCACCTTACCAGGTACTACTGTTGTCTGCGGTGACTCTCACACTTCTACTCACGGTGCCTTCGGTGCTTTAGCCTTCGGTATTGGTACTTCTGAAGTCGAACACGTCTTAGCCACTCAAACTATTATCCAAACCAAGTCCAAGAACATGAGAATCTTCATTGACGGTGACTTATCCCCAGGTATCACTTCCAAGGATTTAGTTCTTCATGTTATCGGTGTCATCGGTACTGCCGGTGGTACTGGTTGTGTCATGGAATTCCAAGGTTTAGCAATTGAAAACTTATCTATGGAAGCTAGAATGTCCATCTGTAATATGGCTATCGAAGCCGGTGCTAGAGCCGGTATGATCAGACCAGATCAAACCACCTTCGATTACGTTAAGGGCAGACCATTAGCTCCAAAGGATGCTGAATGGGAAAAGGCTGTTGCTTACTGGAGCACTTTATACTCTGACGAAGATGCCAAGTTCGACTACGATATTACCATCAAGGCCTCTGACATCATTCCAACGATCACCTGGGGTACTTCTCCACAAGATGCTTTACCAATCACTGGTAGTGTTCCAGACCCAGCTTTAGTTGACGACCCAATTAAGAAATCTGGTATGGAAAGAGCCTTGAAGTACATGGGTTTAACTCCAAACACCAAGTTCCAAGATATACCGATTGATAAGGTCTTTATTGGGTCTTGTACAAATGCTCGTATTGAAGATTTAAGAGCTGCTGCCAAGGTTGTTAAGGGTTACACCAAGGCTGCTAACGTCAAGAGATGTTTGGTTGTTCCAGGTTCTGGTTTGGTCAAGAAGCAAGCTGAAAAGGAAGGTTTAGATAAGATTTTCAGCAGTGCTGGTTTCGAATGGAGAGAAGCTGGTTGCTCTATGTGCTTGGGTATGAATCCAGATATTTTGGACCCAGAAGAACGTTGTGCTTCCACATCTAACAGAAATTTTGAAGGTAGACAAGGTGCCCTTTCCAGAACCCATTTAATGTCTCCAGCCATGGCTGCCGCTGCTGGTATCAAGGGCTATTTCACCGATATCAGAGAATACAAGTATAACGAATCAACTGAAACCATTCAAATCTCTTACGAAGAAGACAAGGTTTTACAGAATGCCGTCTACGATCATGAAAAGAAGCCATTGGCTGAAGGTGAAACTGAAGAAGAATTAGAAAACGATGAAGTCAATGATATCCCACCATCCGACCATACCGTCCACCAGAGCGTATCCCCCGATTCTTCCAATGGCACTCCATCTAACGCTGTCAATACTATCACTTCCATCACTGCTCCTTTAGACCGTGCCAATGTCGATACTGATGCTATCATTCCAAAGCAGTTTTTAAAAACCATTAAGAGAACTGGTTTAAAGGATGGTTTATTCTACGAATCTCGTTTCACCAAAGGCCCAGATAGTAAGGATGTTGCCACTGACTTTGTCTTAAACGTTGCTCCATATAACAAGGCCGAAATCTTATTAGTTACTGGTGACAACTTCGGTTGTGGTTCTTCCAGAGAACACGCTCCATGGGCCTTGAAGGATTTCGGTATTAAGTCTATCATTGCTCCATCTTTTGGTGATATTTTCTACAATAACTCCTTCAAAAACTTTTTGTTGCCTATCAGATTACCACAAGAAGTCATCCTTGAAAAACTATATCCGGTTGCCACCAAGGGCGAACAATTAACCATCGATTTACCAAATCAACAAATCAAAGGTCCAAACGGTGATATCCTTGTGGAAAACTTTGAAGTTGAACCTTTCAGAAAGCATTGTTTGGTTAACGGTTTAGATGATATTGGTTTAACTTTACAAAAGGAAGAACACATCATCAAGTACGAAGCTGTCAGAAAGGAAAAGTTCTCCTTTATTGAACAAGGTTCCAAGAACATCATCCCTGCTAGAGGCGCCAAGAAGAGCAAGTTCGGTGTTAATACTCAAGAATGGTAAATTTCTGGTAAATTTTACACATAGAGGCTCACCACCGCAACGTGTAAAGGACATGTTTTATTTATTTATTTATTTATTTATTTATTTATTTTTAGGTTTAATAAGTACTAATTTGCATGGTTAGTAATTATACAATGTTCTAAAACGTATCGTTTCTAATATTAACCAAAATCTGTGCACGTTTTACATCCCACTTTATGAAGTAAAATGGTGTTGTGTCTGTTCAGACTGTGTATTGTGCATAAAAGTTAAAGATACAACGTTCGGAGTGCTTCAATGATTGATCAAGTTCTGAAATGTGAAGAAAACAGGTCGGTCAATTAACTGTGCGTCATCGACATATATTAGTTATTTCAAAGTTTCTCATCTACATTCTAGTATCTGTACATTAAGACTCATAGTTCGGTAAGCTAAGTCATTAGTCACCAATCGAAAAATTTATACACTGAATCCCTAAATTCCTCTGGGTTATCAAGATAAATATGATGTCCAGCACGACTGATAATCCCATAATCAGCTGTTACTCCACTGATAATAGAGGAGTTCTCCTTATTAATCTGTTCAACCATGGTCAAACCTGCCTCTTTACTCATCCAGTCATCATCACCATAGAGCCATAAAGAGTCAACTTTCAATTGCTTTGGGACTCTTACCAATAGAGGATATCTAGCCAAAGCACCTGGCGCCAATAATCTTGTTAGGGCATACTCACCAGAGCCTCTAGCCACAAAGGTGTTGTATGAATATATGTGCAGCTTCATTGTCTTTTCATAGTCTTCGGTCTTGCCAAATCTTTTGAAGGACCAACGAGAGGTCAAGCTTGGGCCCCAGGGACCCATACATCTTACAAAAGAGAATGGGGATAAGTTTTTTTCCCACAAAAACTTCAGGTAAGAAGGAAAGTTGGGCAATCTTTTGACATAACCATTTACATCAGGAACATGAAAAGAGGAAGACGTTTTCATACCTTGGCCTGTCGAAGAGTCAGTATCTCTATTATGTGCACCGACTTCTCTCTCGATATCAGGGTCTTCAATTATATCTGAAGTAGATGAATTTGTGAAGCTGGAACCTGATAAATCATAAACACTTGTTTCAACACCAACAGGGCTGATAAGGACCAACTTATAAACATGTTCTGGGTATTTTAAAGCGTAAAGGGAACTCAAATAGCCACCCAAAGAGTGCCCAATGAGGTAAAACTTATCGATATTCCTCTTCTTTCTCCAAGCTTCAACGGATTCGATGAAAAAGTCCTCGACCTTTAAAACATCATCTTTGGAATTTCCCTTAAATGGCGGAAAATCTGGCCTAGAAGATAAACCATACCCCAAAAGATCTAAGGCATGTAAATTTGAGCCAGGCTTCTCTGTCAGGTCTTCAAAGTTCTTATAAAAGAAACCCAATGCTGCACCATAACCATGAATCAACACTATGTGGTGTTGTTTTTGATCCACGGTTTCCTCCAAATTTTGGATGTTGAATTCATGTATCTTATTATGAGCATCGATTGCAACGTCCATAGTCTCTGCTTTTCTTCTGTTGTCTCTACACGTAGGATAGAATGGTAAAAGTGATAAGACTTCCCTTTCGGCTTCTTCTAAATTTGATCTATTCCACCAATGTTTGAAAGATTGACCAAAACCATACCGTTGTTTGACATCTGGGGTTGGTAGACTTGTAGCTGTAGTTGCAGTTGCCATACCGTAAATTATTGATGAGTCTTATGGATAGAATGAATTTGGGTAGGTTTTATTTAATTGTGAAATGTGGAATGTTGCGGTGGCGAAATGTTATAAGGTATTCCAACTGGTACGCAAATCTATTGACCTATTTGAATCAGTTGAGCGTTGAAGTTCTCTGGAAGAAAAGAAAAATAAGCACAGATTGTGAGACTTAGGAATCTAGTAAAAATCAATCGACTTTATACATTTTTTATAGATCAGGGGTTGGTATTTATCTCTTACTCGCGTGTGAACGATAGCCCCGGTTCACATGAGCTTTCCTTATATTTCCGTTATCAGCCGAACAGTGGTGGACGTCCGCCCCAGGAGTTAGTGGAGTTAGGGGACGGAATTAAAATTTCACGTGATGGCCCCGGTTATTCAGATCTGAATTCTTGCATATTTCGCGACACCTGCATGACTTTGTTTGTTTGTTTATTTTTTGACCAAATCGGCGCGATACCCTGGCGTTTGATGTTTCATTTGAGCCCCCTAATAATTGCAATATTATGTATTGGTTTTAAACTTAACTATTCACCCTGAGTAGTTCGAACAAAACACTAAATTCTGAACCTTTGCTCCTTCCCCACACCTTTTCTGTTGCTTGACCTCTTGACATTGATTTATTCTCAACTGCATGGTGAACAGGCCCTTAGAAAAAACGAAATTGTTACAGCTTGAATACAATCCAGAAAACCCATAGACAGAAGACAATTCACGGTGAATATTCAAGGAATCGTCATATTACGGTATGATAGAACAGCGATTACCAACAGGTCAATCTGAAGACTTTGAAAAATGGCTCCGGATGGCGACAGATAATAAGATCAATACACAAAATTCTTGGAATCTGTCATTGATTGATTATTTCCATGATCTAACCTTTTTAAAAGATGGTGAGAATGTCAATTTTCAGAAGGCATCTGCTACTTTAGATGGCTGTGTCAAGATTTATGCTTCAAGAGTGGACTCCGCAGCAACAGAGACAGGTAAATTGATCAATGGGTTGTCAAACAATAATCGGAAAAAGAATGAAAACTGGGAGAAAGACCAAAGTGACGAAGAAAATAGTGATACAGGTAACGCTATCTCTTCTGGAACTACTAAAAGATACGCCACACACAATGTAACGAAGAATACGCTTGTGAAATTTGACTCGCTAAAAGCTAAAACGGGAGAACTAGAGGTGTATGTCGATCCATTGCTCAAGAAGTCCATCGCTGATTTTGATGAAGGCGGTTCCAAGTCGTTATTGCTTAATATGCTTAACATCAACAAGGAGATGAAGATAGCACTTGATACAATCGAAACTGGTGAGACTCTTAACTTAGGAACAGAAGTTGACAATGATAGCAATGGAAATTATCTAGGGGAAGAGATAGAGAATCACCCAGATATTCTTACCGAGCCAACAGAAGAGGAAGAAAAGAACATCCTGATAGATCGCTCCTTGATAGAAAATCACAGAATTAATGGTGATACTTTTCAAGAAGACAATCCTGAAAGCACCATGACAGAGGGGCAAATGTCTGATTTCATTCTAGAGAACATTGGAAAACTGTCAGATAGCTTTGAAAAGATCTACAGATATCCGAACACTGACTGTTGTTCTTCCTTAGCAAAACTTAAATCAGTCATGAATAACGAAGGATCCATTGAAAATCTTTTGAGAGAGTTGGAAGATATGGTCACGTATGACGTTCCTCCTATCCCTCCTAATTGCGATGTGCATATGCCAGATTTTTCATTTGATAATGGTGGTAGGTTTGACGATGATCATAACGATCATTTCCCCGGAGACGAGAAAGCTGTTCGTATATCAATGTATGAATCTTTATTCCTCGAAGACGACGAGATAGACGCTTTTGACAATTTTGGTTTATCCATGAGAACGGTATTGTACAACAACAAGTCTTTCGTTGATGAACGTGAAGCAACCATGATAGAACAACAGAACAATGATGTGATGATAAATTTAGTTACCAGTATACCGAACAAGAATCTTTTGACCTACTTCGATAATAACCAAAGACATAACTGGGCAGGACCGGAACATTGGAAAATTCAGAAGGCAAAAAGAAGTTTCAACTTCAAACAACTGGGAAAGGATACACTTCAAGCTAAACAGGAAAGAGAAGAAGAACTTGATGAAGATGGAAACCCAGCAGAGAGAGCGGTACAGAAGGCAAAATTTACAATTAATTTCATGTCAGATCTTGCTATACCTGATTCAGAAAAAGTATTTGCCCATTCAGAAAGACCACAATTATTGCGTATAGCTGACATGACATCCAAAACACATCATAAGCTTCCAAATGATCAGAATTTTACGACACAAAATTTCATTAGGTTGTTTATCAAAGATCAAGTGATTCACAGCAGATTTAACAATTATTCAATAAGTGATAAAATCATTGATGCCAACGATTTTGCTGAAGCCACTGCCGTTATCTATGAAGAAAAAAAACTCAACAATGCTAACTTCTTCAATGACCACAACAATCACCATTATGATGATCACTATAATGATCTAGGAAGTGATTATTATGCATACGATGACGTCCAAGAATCACAACCCACTCAACCGTTATCGTCCTCACAAAGATTGCAATTCTCCAGAGTGGACAAAAGATTAGACGTTAGATTACTCAAGAATAAACTATGGGAAACCCTTTCTCAAGAAGCTAGACTGAGAAATACACAAGAATTGCAACAGGTAACACCAGATACATCTTATTCATCCCAAAGCACATCTGATGAAGTGAATTCTCCTCCAAGAAAACGTCAAGCTTTATTATCGCCGTTCGAAGTCAAAGAATCAATTAGATTCAGTAATATCGTGCATGACCTCAGTACCAAATATGATACCAATATAAGAAGCAACATATCCACAAGTTTCTGTTTTATCACATTGTTGCATTTGGCTAACGAAAAAGGCTTTTCTATTGAGTCTATCAAGGACAATACTGATCTGGTCATCAAAGATGTTCCAGAAGCCGCGTTGGTACCGCAAGAAAAATCATGAGTCTTGATACCAGATTATTAAATGCTTTAAATACTATTATGTTTCAGTTATCATATCTCAAATGTAAGCTTATGTTTCATGTGACACAGGATTATCACATTTTTAGAGTCAAACAAACTCGAGGATAATTATGGCTAGGTTTTTTTGAAGGCGAGCCAGCGAAGGTTCTGCGCATAAAAAAGGCGAGGAATTGTCCCAAATCGGAACGAAAGACAACCGAAAGCAGCGCAACGTTACAGCAATGTAAGTGCGTGCATAGCTTGTCGCCGCCTTTCCCAAAACGCCAAATTTCGCGTTTTTTGCTGTCCAAATCTGGCTGTGGAATTGTGCAGCCTAGTGAAATTACGAACTAATAATTGTCAACGGATCCCTAGTATGAAAATACTGCTAAAGTCTACAATCCAATCCAAAATATCAGACAAACAATATAAACTTGTTAGGTCAACAGTTTAAATTTTGAGTTCTAACTTAAAGGACTTTTCTCGGTGATCTTTCGCTTCCACTCTTTCATCAAAATCCTGATTTTTGAGCTGCTATATTCCAATAACCACTATCCCCTTTGATACCCCACGTCATTGGTAACGACTCGTCAGGTATAGAGAAAACATGCTAGAACCACAAATCCGTTTACGGAATAGCATCATATTGGGGAACTTGAATCTTACCAAAAAGCTTCTCACCCGTTTTGCATATTTGATTGAAGATATAGATCCAACCAATGGATGGACGCCTCTGCATTACGCCGCTTATCACGGTCATTATTTGGTGGTGGTGTTACTACTATCTTTGATGACAAGTCTGGACGAACTTGAAGGTATTCCAAAGACTTTTATCAAGGAGACACCAATTCATCTATGTTGCTACAAGGGACACGAACAAGTGCTCCACTTGTTGTTACAACACTATCCACATCATATGAACGTTGGCGGTGGTGAAAGTTTGATGACGCCTTTGCACATTTGTGCGAAGTATGACTATTTCAAATGTATTGAATTACTTATAGGATTGAAAGTTGACGTGAATTCCAAAGATTCCGGAAACGAGACCCCTTTACATTATGCTATGAAGTTCGGAAACATCAACAGTATCATGCTTTTGGTAAATAACGGCTCTGAAGTCAATGCTTACAGTGATAAGAAACTGAGACCAGCTGATGTGGCAAGGTCCTTTGACATAGAGAAATTCTTAAATAAGCTTGTGGATGCTTCCAAGAGGAGATCAACAATTTCATCCTTGAACTCACCAAATAGCTCACACCTTGAATCAAGCACAAACAAATCGCCATACCAGTACACATCAGCCTCTCCTGAGGACCTGAATTTACATCAACAGAACTTATACAGAAACCATTCCAACTCATTACCACCTTTACCTACAGTCACAACAGTAAGGAAAAACTCTCTCATACCACAGTCAAACTCGCCAAGATCGCCTTCAAACAGAAAGAAACAATCGAGGAATCTGTCTCCAATTCAGACAGGAAATTTATCATCAGCTTCTACCAATTATTATAACGACAAAACTCTACCCTCTCCATTGGTAAAAACACCGATTGCATCGGTATCATATACCTTTCAAGCCAATTCCTCAAATGATTCCACTCCTCTCAGCGCAAATGAGCAATCAAGCAATAACACATCTATAACGTATCCAAATATGGGATCCTATCATTTGACAGAAAGAGACATCAGTGTACCAAAACAAGGTACTTTCCAATTACCATCAATAAAGTCGGCTATCTCTTTCAAACAGCAGCATAATGGATCTTCGTCATCTTCTACACAAAGCCACCACCACCAGCGTCGAAATAGCTGTGTCAGCAAAAGAGAATATAAGTCGGACTCGTTTACATTTTCCATTCCTACAAATAGGTCAAGATCAAACACTATAACGCCGCAACAATTTCATAAAATAGCTTCCTCTTCCTCTTTCCAATCCCAGCAACTTTCATCTCAAGGAAATAAACCAACAAGTTCACACAATCTTCCACAACCATTGAATGTAACTAAAACTAGATCAAACTCAGACTCGTCAAAACTTTCGGTGGTTTCCAGAACCTCAACAGAGTCATCTTCATCGACCTATAGAGCTACTCAGAACATCGGCCGTATTTCATCACCAACTCTTCAAAATGTGGGCATATCGGCTTCTCTCTATCGTAAGGAAAGCAACGTCTCTCTTCTTGACTCATTCGGAATCAATGAAGACATGAGACAAAAGTATGCATCAGGAAGCTCCTCCAAAGGTCATGCGATGAATTCAAGGCGCGGAAGTCTATCAACTGTTGAAAGTGAAGGTGTTATTACTGAACACAATAGCCGACTGCTGGCCAGAAGCTATAGCTCAGGTGGAATGAGATCTACGTCAAGCGGTAGTGGGACAGGAACTAGCGGTAATGTGGTAGGAAGAAAGATTTTGAATATCAATATTTCTAGTTTAAGTAGCCGGAGAGGTAATTAATAGGTGAATAGAACACACGATTTATGAATAGCCAAAAAGTTGTTCTTTTACATCTGTATTCAGGTCAATAGTAATGACCACTATTAATAACTGGAAAAGTTACAACCTAATGGTATTTGCTTATTAATTATTCATCTTAGCTTTACATGTAAAGCCAGAAAATTGAAAATTTTACAGAATTTAGTGACAATGAAATCAATCGGAGTCAGCTTTCTTCAAGAGCTCTTCCTAAATTGGAGTTTCATGTCATCATAAGTAACAACACAACCATCCTTAATTTTAAGGCTCACTGCTCAACTACCTTTCAATCAATAGATATAACTCATGCTTATTATTGTTGTCTAAAGAAATATTTGATGTAATATAAAGATATGTATATGTTCTAAACCAAAACGCAACATAATTACAAATCTTTACATGGAGTTGTGTTAGGTAAGTAGAATATATCATTGTAGCCTATATTAATTATACTGGCTCTATTATGTTTATATTAGGGGCATCTGATCAGTTAAATACCCCTCATCAAAATAAATATATAAATGTTGTTAGATGGTTTCCCCCGAAAAAAAATTGTTTAGATCTTATTGTATCTTTCAGCAAGCGTTTAAGGTGCAGTATACAAAAATGCACATGCAAGCCTCGCGGTTATGGCTTTGAGCATTCGATCCGGCATTGTTAATCTGGTAACTCTATTTAATTTGACCCCCTGAAGCGTCTTTTCCGGGAGCACAGGACGACTAAATCTAGTTTGAAGGAAGTATCCGGATCCGAATACTAGCAAGTAGAAAAACAGAAATTGTCACCAAATACTTCATATAGCAATTGTATAAATCTTCTTGCCGTAGAAATATTATTCACGTATACTATATCTACCTCATATATATACAGCTGGAGTAACATTCTTCAACTGCCTATCCGACTTTTGTCTTCATTTATAATTAATAAAAATCAAAAAAATGGAAAAAAAGACGCTAGTAGTATCTTAATGGCTGATTTTATGCATTTTTCATACGACCTAATTCATTGTCAAGTTGATGGATGACTTTGGAAATTTTTGATGAAAGGATCACGAAAAAGGCTCAGAAGTCCGATGGATTAATTCGTTTCAGCCGCTTACGACTACATCTGTTTGCATCCGTTTGATCCGTTATTTCAACCACAGAAGAATAGTATTGGGATACATGGAGGAGTTGATTTTCCAGCTAAGCTCCGGAAACAAATTCATTATCATGATTCACATATAGTTGGATATCTAGGTTAGTATATATGACAGTTTGTTTGTTTCATTTATTAGCCTCATACTCATAAGAAGCTTAAAATTACCAATGGGAAATACGAAATCACAATAGTTAACACTTAAAGATCTGTTAACTGCGAACCCTTTGACTAAGGATGGCCGTGTTATTACTTGCGATGGTTTGAAACTTCAATTTAGGAAGAAAATTGCGTTCATGAAGAAAATTGACTCTGATTGATTTCATTGTCATTAAATTCTGAGAGTTTCCAATTTTCTAGTTTTACATATAAAGCCAAGATGAATAATTAATAAGCAAAAGCCATTAGGCTATAACTTTTCCAGTTATTAATAGTATTTTTTACTATCGACCTGATTGCAAAGACAAAATATGAAGGTCGCACTCTAAAACGATAAGCGAATATAATATTGATGTTACAAAACATTCACAAGTAATATGGCTATCCCAATGATCCATCATGTACGGCAATTGTAAATTAATCTTAAACTTTAGATTTACATGATATTAGATCACTGTAATCGGTTAATCTGTTTCAAATTTTTCAAATGCTATCTCAGCTTGGCGAGGTGCTCTGATAAAATAAAAAGTCATTATATCCGTGGGGCAGTAGTTTAAAAACTTTGGATGTTAGAAACTTGAATGACCTAGGAGATATACCATACCATTTGATTCAATTACTTAAAGTTGAAGCCTTTAAATGACCAGATAAAACGCAGATCAAAAGTGTGGGGGTAAATCGTAAGCGAGAATCTTCCCGGACAAACGCCAAGTTGCTGGGCATGCATCGTGCAAGCCAAAAAACAATATAAAACAATATATAACAAACAGAGCTTGCGTCATGATGCAGTGATTTCTCCGAGGCTTTCCCGACAGGTACATAACTTAACATACTTAACACAATCAACTTTGGCACGTTAGCTGTAATGACTCATAAAACTCCCCAGATTTTAGCGTCAAGCAAGGGTAATTCTCACATCCTTGAAGAATCGGGGTTGAGATTAGCAATCCTTCCTTTACCCCAAGTTATTACAAGTGTCTCAGCCCATTACATTATATATAAAAGCTCAATTATCTCTTCCCTTGTCACATCTAATCATAATTTTGAGAATCGTCAAGCGAGACACCAAAAGATTTAAACTAAATGTCACGCAACCACATAGATGACAAAGAAAGGACAGAACATCTGTCCGATGCAGACTCTTCCAACACTGACTTAGAAAAGAATACCAAGGCTAAAGGGAACCAAGGGGGCAATGGCACTACCGGTATTTTTGAAGCTTCATCGTCAAACGAAGAAGGTATCCACGATGAGCCTGCTGAGAACATCCTTACTCAATACGACGAAGAGACCGTCATGAACATGGGTCGTCATTTTGCTGAAAAGCATGGCTTCCATTCTGATGTCGAGTTATTTGCCAGAGGTGCCGCCTTAGCCCGTGACCCTAAGGGATATAACAGAATGACTTTCTTGTCTCAAGAAGAACACGATGCTGTTTACAGAGAAATCCACCACCCATGGGATATTCCACCAAAACTTTGGTTGGTTGTTTTGGCTGTATCCTTAGCTGCTGCCACACAGGGTGCTGATGAATCAGTTATTAATGGTTCCAATTTGTTCTATCCTAAGTACATGGGTATTGGTGAAGACGATGAAAGATCGAGGTGGTTAGAAGGTTTGGTTAACGCATCTCCTTACTTGTTTTGTGCTGTTGTATCTACATTTATTACAGACCCATTGAACAGAAGATTTGGGAGAAAATGGGTTATCTTTTGGGCTTCCTTTGCTTCCTCCGTCACCTGTTTCTGGCAAGGTTTCACCAACACTTGGTATCATTTATTTATTGCCAGAGCATGCTTAGGTGCTTTTGGTATTGGACCAAAGTCTGCCACAGTCCCTGTCTACGCTTCCGAAGCTGCTCCTGCTCCAATCAGAGGTGCATTAACTATGTTATGGCAATTCTTCACAGCATTAGGTATTGCTCTTGGTTATGTTTTCTCAATTGCATTTTACCATGTTCCAGCTCATAACATAGGTGGTGGTTTGAATTGGAGATTGATGCTGGGCTCTGCAATGTTACCAGCTACAATTGCATTGTTCTTCATCCCAATGATTCCGGAATCTCCAAGATGGTTAATGGGTAAAGGTCGTTACACGGAAGCGTTCTCCTCATTGAAGAGCATTAGAAAGCATCCAATAAGTGCTGCCAGAGATTTATTCTATCAACACGTGTTATTTCAAGAAGAAGAAGGATTTGATGCTCCTTTCTGGCAAAGATTTAAAGAACTCTTCACAATCAGAAGAAACAGGAATGCTACTATTGCTTCTTTCATTGTAACTTTCATGCAGCAATTCTGTGGTATCAATGTTATTGCTTACTACTCTTCCTCTATTTTCATTAATGCCAACTTTTCTGAGATTTCTGCTTTAGGTGCTTCCATCGGGTTTGGTTTCTTGAACACTATCTTTGCCCTCCCAGCCTTTTTTACTATTGACAAATATGGTAGAAGATTCCTATTGTTGATAACTTTTCCATTGATGGGCCTCTTTTTGTTCATGACTGGATTCTCGTTTTGGATCCCAGAAGAACACAGAGATGGTAGATTGGCTTCTATTTGTCTTGGTATTTACATCTACACGATTTTCTATTCCTTTGGGTCCGGTGTTGTTACATTCCCTTACACTGCCGAATGTTTCCCATTATACATTAGAACTTTGGGTACTTCAATCGCCATTGGTAACTTGTGGTTCTGGAACTTTATCTTAGCTATCACCTGGCCATCAATGTTGGACGCATTGAAGCCACAAGGTGCATTTGGTTGGTATGCTGGTTGGAACTTTGTTGGGTTTTTCTTGGTTTTATGGTTCCTTCCTGAAACCAAGAGCTTGACCTTGGAAGAATTAGACGAAGTTTTCGATGTTCCTTTACTTGAACATGCTAAATATCAGACTGTGGAACTATGGCATATCATCCAAGTTCATCTCTTTAAACAAAATATCCAAAGACAAGCTCAACTACACGGTCAATATAGAACACATGTCACAAGTGCCAAATGGCAGGACAAATCAGAGAGTCAATTCATTGAGTAGGCAGTACCAGGACTCGTCGTACCTGATTATAATATTGTGCAACGTCGATTTACCAAAATTAAACAACAGTGCTTATGGCATGTTGGATTTCAAGCTTAATTTTTTTTTCTTAATTAACTATTAATAAATAATGGCAAATCTATTTCACGTTGACAATTATTGATTTATTTAGCCCTCTGAATTGAAACCACACCTATTTTTTAGAGGATACCTCTTTTTTTGATTTTATATAAGATAGTTTATTAGTAATACAAGTGTCGTTAATATAAAGAACAAGGATAATCACGCCAGCCCCCAAAACGATATCCCCACATATATTGGTCGTAACTATGAGGGGAATAGCCTACCTATATATAGTTTCGAGAACGGTTAGACAGATTATCTTATCTGTTATAACTCAAAATACGAGCACTTGTGTGGAAGAACACAATCGCAGAGTATCTGTTAAAAATGGTGAAACGCTACACAAAGGGTTAATACCACGAGGTTACTCAGCTCTTCTGCGGACTATTTTCAATAAATGATATAACCACCAAAGAGTAAACCATACCGGGTTATATAAAAATAACTTTTTTTTCCAGCTCCGTCTCGAATTTTATACCATTCTGTTCGGCTTTCAGTAAAGGTTACTTAAATCCAATATTATGTCTTCTGCTGTTTTCTTCAGAAAGTTATATTCCTTGGAAGTTGAGAAATTCTGACCGTTTTTGATACTTTTTCGCTCAGTCTTCCTGAGAATGTCCTAAAAATGACGTTTTTTGAGCTGTGGAATTTTCAAAAAAAGATTGCTCTTCTTAGAGAAATAATTACACAAATTCTGATCAGTGAATTCTGCTCTTCGATCTTAACTTTCTATTGACACCTAATTCTTATTATTTCACTCTATTTTGAAATATCAATAGGCTTTTTAGTTTCCCTTTTTCAGCTCTTTGAGCTCTTTTTTGTTTTTGTTTTTTTGATTTTTAAATTTAATTCTAAGAATTTCCGTTAAAACAGTTGCAAGACATATCAAAGAAGAGATCAATCTATCCAATGTAAGATGATAAACCAGCACGAACTGGAACAATGTTTATACTCAATCAAAATATATATGGTAGCAATACTTTCACCTACTCTAGGGATTCTATGGAAATTTTCCACTAAATCAAAAAGTTTCTGGCATGTTGCATATACCGCAGCGAAGCGGGGACTTGTTTATCAACATTATTATACTCGTGTATGTATATATATTATGGTTGCTATTATCTTGAGCCTAAGTAAAGCGACAATCACTCAAAAAGTATGTTTGTGCACTAAGCAGCACGGTCGCAATTTTGGTTTCATAGCAATTTTAGCACAAAATATACTACTTCTGGAAGTCGCGGCATGTGAGTTGTAACTGGCTGTAGAGTCTGCCCAAGCGGTCAATTATGGAAAATTGCCGATCGAAACAGAATCGAGAACACTGTTGCTCTTCTCGGATCGTTGATTTTGCGGACACGAACACACTAACAACACAAGACATTACAGGACCTATAAATCCAAACAGTCTGGTGAAATTCTGGTATTGAAAAATCCCAGTGTATACCTAGTGAATTCACCAATCGGATTTCAAAATTTTCTAAGTTCTGGCACTAAGAAACACCAGGGCGGCGAAAAGAGATTTTAGCAAAACTCTGAAGCGCGTAGCTCTAGGCCAGACAGCCCATTTCTTTGCAGACTTCAGATGCGCCGGGCTAGCCGGTCCGTAGACCTGAGCAGATTGATGCACTAGGCTGAGAATTCATCTAACCAAGCATCTGGCCTGTCTATAGGCACGGTTCCCAACCTCAAAGTTTTATACTTAATAAATGAACTGATTTCGCTCTAATTTCCAATAATTAAGCTTGGGATCACCTTTGTTTCGACAAATCGACAACTATTTACCACCTTATTACAGGAGACAGTACCAGTACAAGTGAAATTAATCACATTTAACCGAAACCGGACGGTCTAATTCTTCCATTCTACACCAGACTCGCAGCGCCACAGATACCCAGGTTAATTTATATTTCACTTTCTTGAGATATCATTTGAGCGTTTTGCAACTTGAATTCTTCTCTTTGCTTTCGTCAGTTCAGGCTAGTCTAATATCAGATGGATTTTAGCAATCTGATCTATCAGCAAGAACCAACGATGCTTTCACCTTACCAGACGATCGAGATAATACTTGATCAGTTGCAATCAGAGATAGACACCAAAGTAGAGAATGCTAACACCCATTTATTGCGGTCCCAGAGTCGTGACATTGCTATTCTAAGTGGTTTCACTCGTGCACAGTTTCTCAAGGTCCTTTCTCTTTTTAGACAGCTAAATTCGACCTCATGCCAGTTCGACTTAATTGTGACAATGTCAAATGTGATGTTGATGAATAGACAAATCTCCACTTTTCATAACGAGCTTTGTCGAAGTTTAAGAGACACCATTCCAAATCTCTACAAGATTTTGGATACCATAGTTAGTGAAAGGAAAATCACTTCCGAATCCGAATATTCAGATTACCTTCCAATTTTCAGGTTCTACTTCTTGATACTCAACTACTCTCATGAAAATTCTCAACTATTACAAGATCTCAGACCATCAATAAAGAAGATATCAAGTAAACTTTTGAATTTTATTGCCATGTCCAGTTTAAAATCAACAAATCTTAATTTGATCATCATAGAAACGTTGAAGATTCTATATTCATATGTTCATTTATCACTCATGTTAGAATATAAAGACTTATCAGAAGATGATTCAACAAGCTCCGAATTCTTAGATGGTATTGACAGCTCCTTCGTTTTAGGTTGTAATAAATTCAACTTACTTTACTCAAAGATAATATTACGAAGGCCATCAACGGACTCAAGGGACTCTGCCAGTGATCTGCATAGAGTATCTGCAACAAGCAGATCATCTTCAATGTCTTCCACTATTTCGAACATATCTTTTGTTTCGGCTGCCAGCTCTCTGTCGACCACCGATTCGTTATCAGATGAGCTGACTTTCAATACTTATGACGAGATCCTGTCCCATTTTGGTAACGTTATTCTTGTTATACCAACTTCAATCTCCAAGAACTACATGCTTAACAAGGTTTTATTTACCGAAAACATAATATACTACTTGAATAAGTACTTCTTGGATTTTAGTTTGAGCAGGAGATCTATCGGTGAAGATGATATGATTAGCAAGGTAACATCAAATCTTTTAACAATGGATATTTTACTAAGTATCGACGATGAATTCGAGGTCAAGAGAATGATACACGACAATCTTTCCATATCGGATTTCTACAATTTGGTGAGTAAAAAGTCACCAAAGTATGATAACCTAAAGGTAGTCATCTCGGAATTAGCCAAGAAGGTACAGAATAAAAAACCAACTGATGTCTTTTTGAAGGAGACCTTGGAAGATATATCCGAAAAATCCAATTTGAGAGAGGAAGCTCCAAGCAATCCATCGGTCAATGTAACTCTTGAAACGGGAGATGAAATCCAACCCAATCCAAAACAATCCATGACGGAGGAAGATTTGGTTGAAATCAACGAGTTGTTTGACAAGATTGAGAAGAATGGTGTCTTCAAGATATCTATGGATTAAGAAGAAGAGTACATAAGTTGGGGATGGCTATGTATGTATATATACTAGGTGGTGTAATAAGAGAGCACTCACGTGATTAGGTAAGGTATTACTAATCACATATGTCAAACACACATGAAACACTTTTCGTCACTAAATAAATAGAGTTTGGATCCCGTAAGGATCCAACCTACACGCTTACATAGATTCTTGAATAAAGATCACCGATTTATGACCACTATTAAGTGGCCATTACACAACAACTTCTACAAGTACCGATACCACACATGGCAGCACAATTGAGTAGATGAGAAAATAAATATCATGGACTATGGAAGACGAAATTCTTTGAAGCTTGCAATCCTTGATCGAAACCCTCGTCCCATTCCCATATAAAACGGGAGTCGCCTTTTGTATCGATATGCTCCTGTCTTCTAGAAGATTTCCAGGCATGCAACCTACCCAATTTTGAACCATTAAACTTAGAAAACTCGACACTATCTTTCCAGGCAATGGAAAACCCATCTTCAAATCTCCAATGCTCATAATTTTCGTTTGGATTCTGTTCTTTCCAGTAGTTTTCATGACATGAAAATGCATTTCTCAAGTGGTCCCTAAGATCATCATCATTAGGTTCTATTTTAGATTGGGTAGGTTGAGATAACAATGCACCAGAGTTTAGTGAAGGAACAAACCCCCATTCACCACCATCTCCCCATTGGAACTTAAAGGTCCAAAAAAAGTAACCAAAGCTTGCACGTTCAATGTAGAGACTCGTCTGTTTTTGCCCATATTGTCTCACCAAAGCGCCGCGATCACCAGAGGTCTTTTCCCAGGATTTCCCATCAATGACACATGAATACTCGCCAATCACGAAATCTGCTTGTCCTGAGAGATTTGTCAAGACTGTGGACTCCAAGTCGTTGATGATTTGTTCTGGTGACTTATTCTTATCTAAATCATCAAAACACCGGTAAATATGACTATCTATAACAACACCTGAGAAAGATTTCAGATTTGCCTCAGACTCCGATAGCCACTTGACCCACTGATCTGGCCACCAGCCATCTGAAATGATAATGGGTAGATTGGCGTCGATTTCGCGGATGGCTAAGATTGCTTTTGAATAGAAACCTTTCTGTTTAACAGCATCGGAACTGAACTCGGACTCATTGACGAGCTGCAACCCTATGAAATTTTCATAATCTTTCAAATCTTGAGTAATAAACTTGAGAATGGTAATGACTAATTGTTGATACTTTGACTCGTTCCAGAATTCGGCTGTAGCGCATATAATTCCACTGTGGTCAGATGAGGTATTAGCACCACCTGGCAAGGCGTGTAAATCTATCAGAACGCCGATATCATGATTTTTAGCTTTATTGACAACTTCAACAATAGCATTCCATGAACCAGTGTATACGGACGCCAATTTCTGGTACGGAGTCCCAGAAGTGAACTTACCGCCTGCGACATGCCAATATCCCACTGGAAGCCTAACGGCGGTGATACCCTTCTCTTTCAACCATTTCCAATCATCATCCGACACATACCCATTCCAATGATCTTCAAGTTCTTTCTTAGTCTTCTCAATACCACTGGCTCTAATATAGGCATTTATGGCGTCAAATTCATTACCAGTGTTGTCAATAAAGAACTTTCCAAATATGTAACTTTCCTGGACGAACAACGAACCAAAGTTGACACCAAAGTTTTGGCGGTTTCTGTAGATGGAACGTTTGTCTGGTAAAGTATTGAAGGGTACAGAAGGGCTGGAGGCAACTGGTATTAGATCTTCTCTACCGCCCCCTAAATTGTTCTTGATCTTTGAGAAAAAACCCATTTTTTGCCGGAAACTTGGATCTGGTAGAGGTTAAAGCTGGTCTATTATTTTTGGAGTAATTGAAAAGACTCCTGTGTGTTAAGCAGTATGGTTGGAATTAAGTATAGAGAGCATGAGTGAGCTCCTCAAATTGGCAATTGAGTTTTCCTAAACGAGATTTCTTTTGTTGCGAAATGCTGAGACTGATGCATGTGGAGCAACTGTCCCATATGTTTGTAGTTTGCGATGTTGTTGTTGGATCGATTATCCGTCGGCTAAAACGGATCATTGATTTTGTTTGCGGGACGTAATAAAACAAATTAAGAGATACAACCAACAACCTATTCCAATCTTGATTATTTAAAGCATCGATCTTAATTCTGATTATTGGATTGAATGAATTTTCTGGAATTATGAAATTTTTTTATATGCAATTTTAATACATGATTACTAATTACAAAAAAAGAAATGCAATCGCTAGTTCTCTACCTAAAAAGTTGATTCTCAGCTGCATAATTCAAGTCAACTTCTGAAGCAATGCATGCATACTAGAATCATTTATATCCCTGAAACTTTTAAGAATTTACTCGTCTTGAAATTGGTGGAGGATTTAATACAGATTTCCGAAACCAATTGATACAATCTTTTTTCAAGAATATCGATGTTCTTGAGTGATATGGCCATTTCATATTGAAATCATTTACCGTGAGTTCAATTTTAGAATAGACTATAATTCCTGATCCATCAGCTATTTCTTGATCTTATTAGGTCAACGTTTCTTGCAAAATTCGAATCTTTTTCTTGACGCAGATGTTTTTTTGGTGAGTATTCATTTACTGCTCTTGATTGATCATAGGCAACATCTCGATCTACAAAGCATAAACTCTCTCAGTCAATGAAGAAAATTCTGTTGAAAATCTAATTTAGATTTGACATATCTTTATAATGTTTGGAAGAAATCATCTAGATCGTTATCTTGGAAAAAAGAATTAAAGTCGAGATCAAACTCAAGATCTAAACCACCACATGCGTTCTTGTCAAAGTCGTCTGCTATCTCTGGGTATGCTTTGGTGGAAGTAGTTTCGTTAAGATCACCTTCTCTTACAGAACGGTTTGATATCACACGATCAAAATCGTTAGAAGTTTCTGAGTTCTCTTGATGAGTTGTTTTGGGTTCTAGTACTGTTGAAAGTATGTCTTGGTGGGATTGGGTTTGCTTCGAGATCCTTAATGAATGAAGAGAGAGTAGATCCTTATATTCTGGAAGATACTTGAAGTCGGAAGTGATGATATTTCGAATGTTCTCTATTTGAGAGGTGCTGAACACGACGAAGTGGTTGGTATTTTTTAGGTTAATAACAATATTCTTCATCTCAGTGCTACTAGCATCGGGCAACTCTACCTTGGCCCAGTCGTTAAATGAAGTACCGAGACGAGACTTCAACTTTTGAGCAATTCGCTTTCTGACTTTGCCTTTCATGGAATCATCTTGATAGGTTTCATTTTGATCATCACCAATATTTGTCTCTAAAAGATCAATCAACTTTGACATATACCCAAACTTGTGCTTTTTCGCAACCATTGAAACATATTTCAACATACAGACGAACTTGATGGCATTCCAATAGTTCATACCCAAAGTTTCCTTGAAAATATACAAGCCATATTCACAATGCTGCTGAATGAGCTTGATAAGGGATTCAACAGCCTCTGATGTTAAACTGGAAGCCTGTGAATGTATTGGTATTTTAAGTAAGTCATGTGCATGGTAAAGATGTAATAGTAACGATATGAGAACTCCAATAGATCTGCTGAAAGACAGTACCAGTAATGGATTTATCTCAACCGAGTGTGCCCAAGAAGTATGATCTCGGAACTTACCCAGGACAAAGGCCAAAGAAACATCTAATAACCCAGTGGATGTCACTAAGAGACGGGTTAATATCTCAAAGTACTTTTCAGAGTCTGAATACTTGTTGAGCTCGTAATGGTGTAAGATCATGTCAAAAACTTGACACTTCAAAAGGTTTTGTCTAATGATTTTGGAAAGCGACATGGTGTTGCTTAAGTAAATAGAAGATTTCGAAGAATGGGAAGTAGTAGATAGTTTAAGATATGGATCCAGAGATTGCAGCTTGAAATTTTCTAGAATATAATCATCGGCTTCATCAAGAAGGTTCAACAATGAAACTATGTTGATATTCGTCCGAACGTCATTAACAATTTTTGAAATCTTAATATACATCGACTCTAGCTCATGACTCCTTTTAATCTCGTTGTTAACAGCTGCTTCCAATTCAGTGCTTTTATATTTTGATTCCGGGAATTTTACATTAACAGTGCTTGGGTCCGGAGAAATAATAACGCTACCATTCGACATCACCGAGTATGTTTGAGACTTTAAAATAGCAAACCACAATCTTCGTCTCAAAGCAAGCATACCAGGATTATCTTCAAATATTTCATAAGTGGATGGATCTTTGTTCAAGCCCAAATCCAGAGCAATTTGCATTATCATAGCAGTTAAATTTTGTGATTGTACCTGAGAAAGACCGTCACCATCCTCTGGTGAATCTCTAAAATAATAACGGAGGAATAGTAAAGCCTGTAGGACTGATATATTGTTTTTTCGTAACACTTTGAAATGCGAGAGACAAATTTGTGCTATCCTTATAACTTTCATTGGAAAGCGATGGTCTAGAAGGTGATGAAACTTGCGTGGAATGTCATCCGCGTTGTTCACCGTCAAAGCCACAGAAGTATATCTTAACAGTATCAACAAATATGAAAGAACTGAGGTATCTATTATTGAGGATAAGTGTAAAGTTGGGGTAGTTCCACTGGTGTCATATTGAACAATTCTACTGATATCTCTTCTGAACGACTGTTCATCAACGAACGGTCTAAGGCCCCACAACTCCTGAAAAAACAAATCCACATATCCGTCGAGGACTGTCTGTGGTGGTAAATGTTGTATGATCTGCAAGTTGATCCATTGCGTGAGTTCGTCGTTGTCATCTGCCAATGTGAGTAGTGGTAAGATGTTGAATGTTTTCCCGGATGCCTTCTCTGTGATTAGCTTCTTGGCCGAGTTTCTCAATCTCAATTCGTTTTTATCATGGTTTAAAATTATGATCCACTTGTTGGAAGTTTCAATATGGAACATTTTTTGAGTATTTCCACCATTAGATATATCTTTGTTGGTAAGCAACTGAACGTAGAAGAATATGAATGTCATCAAAAATGAGAAATATGGATCATGGATACAACTTGTAATATGATTCAAAGGCTTGAAGTCATGCTCACATGACGATTTGAATAGGAGATATCCGTATTCTTCATAAGCATCTAGTTTATCTTCAAAAAACCTCGAATTGGTAGAGGTATTTATATTGATAGAAATGGAGCTTGAGGTTGAACAGTTTACTGCTCGGGAAGTTAATTGGCTCACCGATGGAGGTTGTGAGGTAACACCATCCACCTTCTTCTGTAAACTCTCCAAATGTATCAATTTACCCTTCAATGATTCAATTTCCAAGAATTTTTGTTGTGTATTGGGGTCCGGTATCACATGGTTGGAATCAGACGGGTCGATCTTTTTAAAGTTAAGTTTTGTTGAAGCGGAAGACCAAGGAATGGAGTATACACAATCTTTAGATTGTTTGATACAGGAAAAACAACGGGGCTTCTGTCGGTCACATTTGATTTTTCTCTTCCGGCACTGATTACAGACCAATGAAGCCCTTTGTCTCTTTCTGTTTATGGAGTCTTCGTCATCTAATTTTCCATGGGTTCGTTTGGTGCAAGCTTCAGATTCCCTGTTATTCATTCGAGCTTTTTCATCGTTGTCATACATATTAGTGTGAATTTGATAGCTTAACAATTGTGTGTTTACGCTATGATGAGTTGTGGATCAGTCTATGGGTATCTCAGTATTTAGTCAGTAATTCACAACTTGAACACACCAAACACTCGCTCGGCAGCTCTCATTGTTGAAATTACCCGCGCCCGGGAATGAAGCCCTAAATAGCTTGACCCCATTCAAGAAGACAAATAAGGAAATTCTATTATTTTTCTTTAGCCATGAAAAACTAATTCTTAGGCTTTCATGATCAGTCTGTTAATTATAAATAGGATTGAGAATCCTACTTTATATTGTATAATTTAAGTATATCTGTTTAGAAAATACTATCCATTTAGAACATTTCAATCTGTGCTCACACACAATCTGTCAACGTTCCACGGTAAAGCCAGCTTCACTCCACCAATTTTAACACTCATTGCCTATGGGACGTCGCGGAATCTCACGGATAATCTCGGAATCCATGACAAATTATTATCACAGTTGATCGATCAGATTATATAAACATAAGCATGACTGTAATAAATGCTTCATATCTACTTATACCCTCAGTGGAACAAGGCTCGTAACCATGTTTCATATTAGGAAGTGTGTTTCAGATAGATTCTATGAGGGAACTATAAAAAGTGTGAAATTTCTTTTTTAGTCTGTATAGAACTACCGACTAATTACTACATTTATGTTTTCATTAACAACCACTTTAGGGTCATACCTGACTCCTAACTACCACAATTAACCATTAATTATATTACATTATAGACAAAAGATCTCAGGCCAGTCATTAATTTTCTTCCTCCCCTAGAAATAGAGATTTGAACATCAATTCCCCGTTGTCTTGGAACATGTCCAAAAAGTTAAAATCAAAGTTGGCAGGATCAAATATATCATCCATACTTGTGGAAGTCGTGGTAGCAGTGCCTGCATTTAAACCAGAGAGAAGAGGTTCATTAGATTGAGAGGAAACCGGGTTTGAGTCTAGTAATCCAGTGGTAAAGTCATTACCTGTACTTTCATAAATTGCGGATGTAATTGGGTCACTCTTTCTGACGTTGCCAACGTTCTGCAAAGCATACAGTGTCATCATTTGTTTGAATTCAGGGATATATTTGAAATCAACGTTGACCAATTGATAAATTCTGTTCAACTGTTCTCTGCTGATGGAGACGAAATGATTGGTGTGGTTGATGTTGAAAATTAGATCTTTTTTCGTGGTTCCAGTCTTAGGAATATCAGGGGAACTCACATTCGATATATCTATTCTGATCCATTGCTTGATGATATCGGCCACACCCTTTTCACAGCTTAACAACTTGTCGCGTATATTGCTTTTGACATTGCTTGAATCAACATTCGAATCCATCAATTCCTCTGGGATCGTATCTTTATCCAAGAAGTCGATGATGTTTGACATGAAGGTAAATTTGTGTTTCCTCATAATCATTGATCTGTATTTGAATGAACAAACAGCCTTCAAAGCACACCAATACTTCAATCCCAAAGTTTCTCTTAGTATGTGAATGGCGTAATCACACTGTTGAAGAATGGTATCAATCAAAGGATCAAGATCAGTTGGCGATAAAGAAGATATTTTGGAATATGATGGAACTTCAAGTAACTCTTGCGAATGATAGAGTTGCAAACACAAAGAAAGAAACATAGTGATGACCCTAAATAGAGAGAATGCAACTGAAGTGTTCACTTCAAAGCTGCATATATCCGGAACTTTGTTCTTGAATTTACCTAATACCAGAGCTAATGAGAGATCCAATGATTCTCGTGAAACTTCCAACTGCTTGGTCAAAGAGTCAAAATATTTCATTTGATCTGAGTACTTTGTAGTCTCATAGTGGATCGATAGTAGTCCATAAATCTGCATTTCGAGATTCTTATGGAGAATCATTTTTGATAGTGACATAGTGTTGGAAAACCCAATAGAAGAACATAATTTGCTCGACCGTGTGGTGTTTGATAGTTTCAAGTATGGGTCGTTGTCTTGGAGTCGATAATTGAGGTCTATGTGTTCTGAAGCATCTGATATCAGCTTTAAGAGCTCTGCAATGTTGGCTCTCTTGTGGACATTATTTACAAGTTTGGAAATCTTGATATAAATTCCCTCCAGACGTTGACTCTTTTGATATTCTTCAAACTGTGCAACATCCAATGGGTCATATTTATCAAGTAAGGGCAACTTAACATCAATTGCTTCGTCATCCGGCAAATTGACAATAGCACCGTTTGAAATTACTGAAAAAGTTTCTATTCTCGTAATTCCAAACCATAGGCGCCTTCTTAAATCCGTCATCTTATGATCCCCTTTGAATTGTAAGAAAACTGTTGGATCTCTATTTAATCCCATATTTAACGCAGATTCTATGATGAAACCCATGAGCTGCTGTGCCTGTATCAACGAAAGTCCGTCACTATCCTCTGGTGCATCTCTATAATAATACCGTAATAAGACCATACTTTGGAGCATTGGAAGTGTTGTTTTCTTGAGTATCTTGTAAAATGACAAACATAAAGTGGCAACAGAGATGAAATTTACTGGAATCGGATTCTCCAGAAGCGAGATATAGTTAAGAACAGGATCACTGTTCATCACAGAGAGCGCAACATATCCGTATCTCAAAATAATCAACAAAGTGGAGATACTTGCCATATCTGATCTCTTTGAAAGCCTCAACTGTATATCGCCATTCTCGTTATAGTGAATTATTCTAAGAATATCTTTCCTAAAAACAGACTCATCAACAAACGGCCTGACCGGCCATATGTGTTCAAAGAACAAGTCCACATATCCGTTGATAACTTTCTTGGTGGGTAAAATTCTCAAGATTTCATCCTTTAGCTCTTGACTCGAATTATCGCTAGAATGTGAAAATGGAAACGGACTCATGTTCTTCGCGATGACTCTATCTTTCGATATTTTCTGACCAAATATGCGTAATTGTTCATCCTCTGGGTCTTTACTGATCAATACTAGCCACTTGCTAGACCCGTCAAGGTGTTTTGTCTTCCAGTCTTCTTTGAAAATATCTTCCATGACCTTCCTGCTTATGTGAAGATAAAAGAAAAAGAAAAATGTGAAGAATGCGTAATAATGGTCTTTCTTGTAGAATGCAAAATGGTTTAACGGTTTGGAGTCCTCGTGACTTGAATTTTTGATGGCTAGCGAATTGTAATTCTCATAAAAGTCAATTGTATCATCAATGTAGTTGCTGAACTTTGACAGATCCATGTCTGAAGAATTCTGTTGAGCTGGAGGAGCATGCGGATGTGGTGCTGTGTTTGATTTTCCCGCTTTTTCTAATCTGTCATTAAATGGCGATGATTGACTCGAAGAATTCGGGGAAAACTGACGTTTTTCTAACTGTATGAGCTTTTCCTTTAATAGTTGAATCTCAGCAGCCATTTCACGGGATGCTTCACTGGAGAAGCTGGTGATAGTGGCAGCTAGGGGAACTGTAGGATCGGATGACTCGGTGAACCAAGATATGTTGTAGATGCATTCTCGTGAATACTTGAGACAGGCAGAGCATCGTGGTCTCTGTCTGTCACATTTGATTTTTCTCTTCTTACAATATCCACATACTAACGACGCACGTTGCCTCTTCCTAATGTTACTTTCATTGTCTTGATCTTGTTCTAGAGGATGATAGTGATCTTCCTTACCGGTTGTTATGTTTGCGGCACGGAGCTCTGGCTGAGGAGACGGCTCTGACATTTAGGAGTATGGATACACTATGTCCTATGAGTATCCGTGAGCTTTGATAGTTCTTGGAATTCTTCTAATCAGTATGGTAATGTTGATTTTTTGGAAGAACAAGGTTTTCTTGTCACAATTATTTGTTATTTCTCCCTTCGTCGGCGGGATGCGGAAAGGTCGGTATTTCTCAATGCGCGAAACTTGAAACCCTTCCTTAAAAGCGGAGTTAAGAGGTATTGGATCAAAGTCACCTACAGTGGGTTTGTGGAATGAGGAATCTGCTTTATATTTAAGATCAATTTTAAAGATTCAAATTAGCTTCATTTACAGCGATAATTGAAATTGATCGAGTAGATGCATGAATTGTGTATTTGGTACATTGTTTCTTTAATTTTCGGAGTTATGTAATCGAAAGGGGCTTGCAACGACAACATAACACCAGGTACAGGTTCGACGTGAGCGGCTTATATGTAAATTGGTAGTTTCCCATAATCGCATAGCAGCTAGACGCACAGTAATTAGTTCTTATAATTTAATATTGTACAGTTCCTTATATTATTCAAATGCAGACATCATATGAGCGTCACATCTGAGATAACCCATGATGACCCCCCCTCACCCCCCCTCAAAAAAAAATTAATTACTGAAACAGAAAAACTAATAACAAACAGAAAATACAAGCCACACTAAAGTGGTTTCTCTAAAATCTAAAAAGTAGCAGCTGGTTCCTTCAAGTTCGAGTTAAGCAAAGCAGCGTTAATCAAAATTTTACTTAAATACTTGTGGTCGAAATCGGAGAAGTCTGGATCCGTTAAATCCCCAGTGATCTCTTTGAATCTCTTGAGAGCAAATTGTTCCAACTCAACCGCATCACCGTAAAGAACAGAATGTTCATCATTGTAAGTTCTGCAATTAGAAAACATTAAATGGATATCCTCGATAAATTCCTTTAGATTGGAGTAGTAGTTACTGTTGATTCTTCTCTCAATAACATCAAAGGCGATCGGAAATTTGATCAAAATGTAGTAGTCTGGATACAGCTTTCTTTCTGGCTTGTTTAAGAAGATAGCACTGAGGATACGACCATCCAAATTGTGATAGTCCAATAATTCTTGATGAATGGCCAAAGCTTGTTGGTTTAACTTGGAACGGTCCTCTTCGGTCAATAATTCGGCATCTGGAGCGTCACGGTTCTGCGGGGTCAGGGCGCGACCTCTACCTCTACCACCACCTCTTTTCCCTCCTCTAGGCTTTCTTCCAGCTGGTGTACTTGTACGCGATCTACCACCTGGTGGACGACCTCTTGGGCGTGGAGTACTGGCGTCTGAGCCTTCGTTAGTTGGAGGAGCCGAACCTTCTTCAAGTACGGCGCCGTTAGATGTACCTTCTTCAGGCTGAGAAGAACCAACTCTTCTTTTTCTTCCCCTTCTGGTTGAACGAAAATCGTCATGATCTCCGTCGTCCCCCGCTTCTTCTTCATCTATCAAGAGATCATCAAGTTGCCTTCTCTTCTTTCTTGGAGCACTTTTCTTTCTTTTCTTAACAACAGATTCATCTTCTTCATCGGCTTCATCATCGAAGTCTTCGCCGTCATCTACTCTTGCATCAATTTCTTTCAACCATTGTTCTTCTGTCAAATTATCATCGTAGAACATTTGCTTACGTTCTCTAGCACCACGGCCGTAGTCTTCAACATTAGTTTCGACCATGAATTCACTTGGATCACGCAAGTACAGAGCTGGTAACTCTGATTCAGTGAAAAGGCGTCCTTGTTTCTTGGCCTTTCTATCCTCATCCATTTTCTTGAAGATCTCCATCTCGATTTCATTTCTAGATAGAATGCAGTTCAACTCATGATCGTCCAACTCTTCATCATCTTCTGACTTTTTGTTTTCTTCGGCTTCAAGCAAAGCCCTTAATAAGGCCTCCTGTTCTTCGGCGGTAGATTTGTTGTCGAACTTACCGGCCTGAATAACTTTACCGTCGATTTCCAATTTTTGATGAGCTCGTTCTAAAATAACTTCTTCGACCGAGTCTTCGGTAATTAATCTTAAAATTCTGACTTCGTTCTTTTGACCAATTCTGTGAGCTCTATCTTGGGCTTGTAAATCTTGGTGAGGATTCCAATCAGTATCAAAGATTATCACGGTATCAGCCGTCTGTAAGTTCAAACCTAAACCACCAGCTCTGGTGGATAGCAAGAAAGCGAAATACTCTGAGTCTGGGGCGTTGTATAACTTAAGCAAGTTTGAACGGTCATCAGGCTTGGTAGAGCCATCTAGCCTCAAGTATTTCATGTCCATCATACGTAAGAAATCTTCCATAATATCCATAATTTGTGTCATTTGAAAGAACATTAAAACTCTGTGACCTGTTGCTTTGAACTTCGGCAAGATTCTTTCCAAAAGTTCAAACTTACCAGCTACTCTCCAAATGTTGTTATGCTCTTGGCTTGGATTGACGTAGTCTTCGATCTCTTCGAAAACGAATGGGTGGTTACAGATCTTTCTCAACTGCATGATTGGATTGTTCAAGCCTTTCAATGGAATCAATTTCTCATTGTCTTCATCATTGACGAAAATCTGGTGATATTTCAACATATGTTGGTACATTTTACTTTGAACAGCAGACATCTTACATTTTAGTACTTTTTCAACCTTGTTTGGCAAGTCCTTTTCGACATCTTTCTTTAAACGACGTAACAAGAACGGTCTCAATACCTTGTGTAATCTTCTGATGACCAACAATGTTTCTTCTTCTGACAATGCAATCTTATCCTGGCCGCCAGTATTTGCGAATGGAGTGTTGAACCATTCATCGAAAGATTTGACAGAATTGAAAATTTTGGGCAAGACGAAATTCAACAAAGCCCATAATTCCGGTAAGTTGTTTTGCAATGGAGTACCGGTCAAAATTAATCTGTAATCGGTATGGTAATATTGAGCTAAGGTCAAAGATAACTTGGAGTTGGCATTCTTCATACGATGACCCTCATCGATGATCATGTGAGCCCAGTTGATCTTTGACAATAACGGGCGATCTTTGATGATGTATTCGAAAGTGGTCAATAGCACTTGGAAATTCTTAATTCTGATTTCAGGCTGAAGAACTTTTCTGACTATTGGAGAACCCTTATAAGTGATCTTCTTTAAAGCAGGAGCCCATTTTTCAAATTCCAAATTCCAGTTAGGTAAGGTGGACAACGGAACAATAACTAAGAATGGACCATGAACCTTTTTAACTTCGACCAAATACGTCAACAACGAGATAGTTTGGATAGTTTTACCCAACCCCATTTCATCTGCCAAGATACCGTTCAAGTGATTATTGTAAAGAGAAACCATCCATTGTAAACCCTTCAATTGGTATTCCTTTAAAGTACCACCAATTAAGATGGAAGGTTGAGCTTTGACCTCTTCTTTGATTTTATGGGCGACTGAATAATAGTCTATGTTTTCTTTATCTTCTTCGGTAACTTTTTCTGTGGTGTCTTCAGGTTCAGGTTCGGCCTTTTGACCTTCCGCTCTCGCATTGAGATGAGATTCCTTCTGTTGTTCTTTCACGGCATGTGCCAAAGAATCCAAAAATTGGTTGGTCTGTCTCAACAAATGGGTAATTCTGGTATCCTTGGTTTGGTCTAACAACTTAATATAAGCTTCTTCATCGTTAGCTTTCAAAGCTTGCAAACGTTGTTTGGCATTTCTTTCAATTCTCTTTTGTTCTTCACGTTCAATATTGACATGCATTGCGGTAATTCCCTTACCCAACTTCGAAATTTGTTCCTTCTTAACTTGTCTATTGTTAATGATGGAACTGGACTCGACCGTAATCTTGGCAATTTCGTCGTCTTTTCTCTTCCTCTCGTTCGACAACTTCAATGACTCTTGTTGCTCATATAGAATCTTGGTAGAATTGACATCGTGAAGATTCACCTTTCTGATCTTGGCAAGGAAGTTAGGATGAGAATTTGAGAGCAATGACTTCTTGTAATATTCGAATGATAAAATGTGCCCTCTGATGGCCTTTTGGTATGGAAGTAATTCCAAAGAAAGATAATCAATCAAATCATCAGAAATCTTACCATTAGGTTCTTCCATGTCAACATCTTGAAACTGTTGGCGAAATTGTTCAAGAGCTTCGTGGATGTTAAATTGGACCAAGGCTTCACGGATGTGAGAGGCACCTTCAATGTCTACACCAGGTGGCATAACGCCTGGAATTAAAACACGTGACTTCGAATTGTAACTCAGTTCATAAGGAACCTCTTTTTGAGCAAGAGGTTTGGTGTATGAATCAACAGTAAGCTTTGGATCGTTAATCGGTATGATGGAAGTTATTTCAGAATGTTCATTTGTGAGTTTCTCCAACGGTAAAGGTATTTGGTCTTCAAAAACACGGATCAAATTTTGTGGTACTTGTGGCTGAACGACCACTAATTGTGCCAAATTCGGATTGTGGGATTCAGTTGGAGTAACAGATGTCCTTGAATCGAATTGATTTCCCATTTGATCTGGGACATGTGGTGAGTCAGATGGTGCTGTCCTGTTTTGTATGGTTTGCGGTGGAAAATATTGCGGTGTTTGTGCCTGAGAAGGTATTTGACTGGATATCTGACTTGAAGCCTGTTGGTTGGTAGAAGTCTTTCTTAGAGCCTCTTGTGGTATTCTCGGCTGTTCTTCAATGTCGGCACGGGATGCTGGTTGAGATTCAATGGAATTTGAGGACATAGCACTTTGTACCTTCAAGGATAGTGATATGATCTGTGTAACATCAGGGGGTATCGTCACACCTTTTACCAAACACTTGAAGGCTGCGATCTGAGCTTTCAATAACATTGATTGTGAGTTTGTGAAGAGCCCAGATCCTAAAGTGCCCTTGGTATCAGGCTTTTGTGAAACACCTTGTGAAGACTGTGGAGTTTGGAAGTTTGGTGGCAAGTTGTTTTGACGCACCTGTTGCTGTTGTTGCAGAAACTGTTGCTGTAGAAGATTTTGGTTTGGTGACATTTGGTTTTGAGTAGGAGCAGGAGATGGCTGGTTGTTTTCCAAAGCTGGTGAGTGGTAGTTATTGCCTGGTGTGTTCATCTGGGAGGATTGTTGTAGCTGCTGCTGCTGGAACTGGTTGAAAACATCACTGGCTATTGATGGTCCATTCTGCCCAGGCCTCTGCTGTTGCCCCACTGGTGAGATATTTTCAGCGCCATTGTTCAATCTATTATTTAAACCTTGAGGCTGTGGCTGTTGTTGTTGAAAAAGAAAGTTTTGTGGAGAAGAAGATTGTTGATTGGTTGCAGAAACGTGGGGATTTCTATGTGCTTGCTGTTGTTGTTGAGCTTTTCTAATCTCTTGATCTTTGGATATTTGTTTCAAAGTTCTAGTTAATGCCAGGAACTCCGTGTTCTTTACAGCATCTTCGCCATATTGACTTTTCAACTGCTGCCAGCGCTATATTGAATTATAATGTTAGTAACTCTAATCCACAATGGTGCTTCATGAGGGTGCGTCAATCAAAATGTCGTTCTGAGCGATGTAAACTGCCAGGTCGAGACTCTCTATGGCAGAGTGGATTATTGTCAATTATTGCTACTGTACATGTGTACATCTAAGTCCTTGAACTGATGATCTGATAAGATCTTCCCGAGCGAGCAAACCGCTGATTGTCTAGGTAACTAAACATCTGTTGGAGTTAACAACAATTAAACGACAACATCAACAAATCATCAAAAGACTTACCATATAAAGCCTCTGTATCTCTTCATTTGTGGGATAACGGTTCATTGGGGTATTCCCGTTCATACCGCCGCTGTTATTGTTGCTGCTGTTGTTAAAGTTCATAACAGGCGGTTGGCGTGTTGACTTATAGTTTGTGTGTGTTGTGTGTTCAATAGTAGCAATATTTAGATATTGATCGTGGATATAATGTATATACGTGAAAGAAACTCAGATCTGTACCCTCTGCGATAAACGAATAAGTCCGATGCCTTAGATAATGCTTAATTTGGTTGTTTACAGATCCGCTTGTTCAGCATACGCTTGCTGTATCGCTTCTACAAATAATTCCATCGATTTTTCGCTGTTCGCCAGCTCTCCTCCCCTCTCCCATTTCGCCATCGTTTAATCCCGCGAAAATTTTACGCGCCAACTTGCGGCCCCGCCTTGGTTGACTTCTGCTTTTGGAAATTAAACTAGTGAGTGTTAGGTTCTACGGGATGGAACAAAGGGATGCCAAAGCCATGCAGCATGCAACTTACAGTCGATCATACATTTTTAATTATCGATTAGAGATGAGTATAGTGGCAACTCATCAATCTGGTTATTGTTGAATCTGGTGATAACTTCAGTGAAGTTTTTGTTGAAGTCTATGGCACCACCTTCCATGAAATGAAGTGTCAAATTCCAAGGGTATAGATAGTTCAAACCACTGTTAGGGTTGCTGACCTTGAAGAGAATTTTAAACTTGTTGGACCCGAACCATGGCATATCAAGCTTGTATGTTTTTATATCTTGATACAACAATGAGAAGTTGTCGATCACAGGTAAATCGTTGTCACCTTCCTGGATTTGTGTAAGGCTCAATATGACGATCCTTTGAGAAGTAATATATATCTGAGCACGATTAATTGATAGAGTCTCTGGTTTTTCTTGTCCTACCGGCGTTAGTTCCGTTTGGATATTCTGTGGAAACGTATAGATAACGGTCTCACCTGATAATAAGACAAATGATGTTGAATTAAGGTCCACGTCCTTTCTCATAACCCAATTTAGTGACATTACTTATAGTATTCGAGGATCAGTCGTCACGATAACACTGTGTTAATTCTTTGATATTTGTGACAAAGGTGGGATTTTAACCAGCTACTGTATTTTGATTCTCAAAACAGATATCCAGTGTTACCTTAAATAGTGACAGTTATTAAGATCGGAGCTTAACTTAAAAATCTTAGTGAAATTGTTGTCGAAAATGGCCAAGTCTTCGAGAGATATTGGGGAACTTTGAAAACAGAGTTCGTTGGCCTCCACACGCTGAACGCGAAAGCAATACGTGCCATGGGCCCTCCCCTGATCACAAAAGAATATCTAGCACATCAAATAAGAACCCAAATCAGTCAACAGTTGTTGATCAGGTCCCATATAAAATCAGCCAATGAATGCTTTGTGGGGACATGTAATTAAATATGTTTAGCTCATATTCACACCACATGGTTTACAAACTTACAAGTTTCAAGCGATGATCACAACTAATATTCATTTGCTGGCACTGTCGACGTTAAAATATAACCATATTCCTAATAATATGTCGCGTTGGGAAATATATTGTAAATGTAGCGTTTGAAAATAAAACTGATTCCATCTAATTATACTGCCACTAAACTATGATGTCTTCCAATTTTCTGGTTCCATAGTTAAAGTTAAGGTGTTTAATCACTAAGGACACGCGGTGATGCTGAAAATTTTTCAGTTATTGATAGGAATCATTCGCTCCTGAACTGATATAATATAACATACAGATGTCAAGCATATTATAGATCTTCTCAAATACCATATGATGCTCATTGATATCGGTCAAAGATTTCGTAGAACATAAAAAATAAAACCGATGAATTAACAACCTGTACCAATATAGTATTTTAGAACTCCATACTGTAAACCTCATGTAGTTGTGGGCAATTACCCACGAATGCAAACCTGATACTGCTATCGCACTTCAGTGTCTTCAAGTTGTGATAGTTTTCCAAACTCAAACTTAACCAACCTTTGTAAAGCCCTTTGTTTGTAATTGTCAACTTGTCCAAATTGGGCAGAAACGTATTAAACTCAATGTATTTGATCGGCTGACTTGATTCGGAATACTGCAACAACTTAAAGTTTGGTTTTGATGTGGGCAGAGAAGAATTTTCTGTGATTTTGAGATTTGATGATGGGAAGGGATGTAATATTTCGTTAATTGATAATGAAGTCGATTCACATGGTCTAATCGACGGTGATTTGAAGTTCATGACAAGATTTTTCAAGCTGTGAAGTTGGAAGTTATCCATTATGGGCAGAGTTTCAGACTCTAGATTAAATATTAGAGTTTCTAAATTTGATGTGATGATATCTTTAATTAAGCAACGTTCTCTGTGGACATCAATTTCCAGGATCTTCAAATTGGGACATCTGATATTTTCAAATCCCGAAATGCCTTTAATTTTCAAATATTTCAAATTTTGTAGGAACTTATCTTTGAACGTGATTATTGATTTCGTGTCAAACTCTAACAGTAATCCACAGGCCCTGTCAATATCTAGGACATGTAGATCTTCACCGCAGATAAAACCACATTCAAGGAGATCCAAATCGGCACCTTCGATACAAATCTTTCTATCATTTAGGAGCACATTCCTCTTCTCTGATTTGACGACGGCTGAACAGGGAGATATCTTCAAAGTATGATTGTAGTCAATCATGTAGTTCCCTGATCTACCACAGCCATCATGAAACGGTCCATTTGTCACGGGAAAGAAAATATTGTGGTTTTGATACTGCAGGGCTTCATTTGTATCATGATGTATATCTGAGTTGCAGCTGTTGGTTGTTTCTAAGTAAGCTCCATTCACTGTTTGGACTGTCGAGTAAGTCATGATAATTGTTGATGAGGATATCTGAGCAGGAGAAATATAAGGAGGAACACTCAAATAGGGTTTGGGTTTTCCTTAAACCCGGGTGGTGGAAATGCTTAGTGGGTTGGAGCTTTATGTTCAGTGTTTGGACGATTAAAAAGCAACCTTGTACATATGAAGTTGAGGATTTCTGAAGGGTTTTATTACATATTTGAGCGTCAGTCCATTCATTAGCTTGGTCGCTTAATTCCTGGATATTTAATTCCGGTCAGTAGCATTGCAAATTTGTCAGAAAATTTGGCAGAAAGCATAAAATTGCAGTAACGAATACAGGGCTGAAATCTCGCCTTTAAGCTTCCAAGTTCATGTGTCTCCAACAAAGTGTGTGGCAATCTCATGAGAACATTGCCATATCCAAAGGCAAATTTCCACTTGTAAACGGCTCATTCCATATAAACGTTGTCATGTTGTAACTCCGAAATTTAGAGAGCCAGGGCCCAACATCTTAAGGCCCTCGAGGGTCTTGAATGTCCGCGGCAATTAGAAGCCGCAACCGCGTCCCTTGTCCACTATCAGTAGTACTAGCTGAGTATCCCGCCCATATTAATTTGTTTCCAATGGTAGTCACATACATGGCGCTACATATTTTTTTCTCCAACTCTTCGAAAGAGTGTTACCATGGTTTATAGTCATTGCGTACTAATGTTGATGAAACACCTGGAGGGGTCCCAATAGAATTTCAGATTCAATTAACTCAAAGCAGCTCTCTTATCCCGATCTGTGTCCTGAACAATAAAAATAGATGGGATGGGCGCTTTGTCAATAATTTCGATACATTGGGTTTGTTGCGATAATCTTGTAGAGATGTACGTAAATCTCATCAATTATCTGTAGAAATTGTCCGCAATTCACAAACCTAAAGGGAAATTGCTAGAAAAAGGTTGGAAGGCTCATGTGGTAAGTCCAATCTCCGAAACCTCAATCTATATTATTAGTGGTACAACTGAGCCTTTCAATTATGAAACGAGTGAGCGAACACGTGATTCAAAGGCATGCGCAGATGAAAATTCTAGTTCTTCAGGATGCCTAGTTTCTTCGGACTCCGAATATTGTTTTTTTTATAGAAAAAAATACACACCAAAACGGAAATAAAGTACTGTGGAATCAAGGACGCTGCACAAAACCGAGGCCTAGGGAACTGTTACCATCCGCATGCCTTGCAACAAGAATTAATCACCATTTAATTCCTATTTCAGACATTTCCAATGATTTCCATTTATGATACTTAATCAGCCCGAAACAATTATTATTCTTATCTTTCATCTCATTTCACACTTTCCGCTTTTCTTATCTTAAGATTTTGAAACATCTTCAATTATTTAAACAATCTTTATTTCTAGATATTATGTTAATTTATATAAGTGGACCTTTTTAGAAGAAGAAGAAGTTTATCCACCAATTCATATCATACATATAGTTTACAATTACAATTACTTCCGTTGCGAGTACTGTATCATATCCTCCACTTTCCATCCTCTAGAAACTGCTTAGGAATCTTTTATTCTTACACTGTTTCCCTCTTCTTCCGTCTATCCTATTACTCCGCAGAAAGCCGTAACTGCTTCCGTTTCTCGTCTCCGCGAATTACTTAGCTTCGTTACAGAACACAATGATAAAATTGGTGGAGTGAAGGTTGAAATGTTTTAAATGGATAGTATTTTCTAAACAGGTATACTTAAATTATACACTGATAAAGTTGGATTCTCAATCCTATTTATAATTAACAAACTGATCATGAAAGCCTAAGAATTAGTTTTTCATGACTAAAGAAAAATAATAGAATTTCCTTATTTGTCTTCTTGAATGGAGTCAAGCTATTTAGGGCTTCATTCCCGGGCGCGGGTAATTTCAACACACAATTGCGACCTTTTTTATGCCAAAATTAAAGTTCTCTTTGTGGCTATGAATTGGGCGGGATGAATGTTGATTAATACGGAATATTAATCTGCTAAACTTATCGTCAACTATATATAATTGCTTCATTACTACCGAAAGAATTATATAAGGCCATTGGTAGATCAAATGTGATCCTAATAATGGTACGCGGGTCACACATAGACCTTCGTATGTCTAAAGTACTCTCGAGAACAGGAAAAAATGATATTAACGAATTAATGAGGGTGTTCTATTAATACTAAATTCTAATTTTTAGTTATATATCGTGAAGAGTGATTTTAGCTTAGATCAACGCCAATAACAGACGACTCATTGGTGACGATTTCCAATTTCAACTTGTTAGCTTCTTTATCATCAACCAAAGTACCGTCTACCATAAAATCGTCTTGATCTAACTGTAAATCAAATTGATTCTTCCAAACCCACGACTTTGAAGATTTTTCATATTGCACGAGTTCGATTGCTTTTTCGGAAACAGTTAAAATCAAATTACTAGATTTATCAGTTATGACTTTCGTGATATTACCATTCTTCAATTCAACGACAGTGGATTTTTCTTTTCTTAAATCCCAAACTTCTATCACGTTACCACTGACTGCAGAGAACAACCAATAACCATTGTTACCGAACTTTAAGCTATGGATTTCAGTGCCTTCGGTGTTGGTTTTGAAAGTAGAAGCCAATTCGCCGGTTCTCAAATCAACAAGGTAAATATCACCAGTATCAGAACCCAAAGCTATCAAGGCACCGTCAAGATGGATATCAGCACAAGTGACACCGGACGGAGTTGACCTGTGGAAAACTGTTTGTGGTTGTTCGGAAAATGTATGTAAGGCATATTGACCGTTTGTACTAACAGAAATCACTAATGGAAGAGAAGGATGTGCTAAAAGCTTGATGATTGATTGATTTGTATGGCTTGGTAGTTTATGACCATTGATAGTTACATCACCAGTAGTATAGCCAATGATGGTTTGATCTTGATGCTTCAGAATGGCAGAGATATTCTTGTTCTCCGGAATATTTTCGTCCTTGATTATGGAAGATGTTTGGATATTGAAGACGGAAGTTATACCAGTCGGAGAAGTTAAATATATTTGTGAGTTTGAAGCGACACTCGAGTTCGTTAATTTCTTGAATGGTTTAGCATGGAATGACTGTTCAATCGAAGATAGTCGGCCAAAAACGTTGACCTTTTGTTTAGAGGCCTTGTGAATGGCGAATAGTTCATTATTTGCTTCGGTAATTTGTTCAGCTAGCGCTTCTGGAACATACCCTGACACCACTTGTTGAGCTAGAGTTTCTTCCACTTCGATTTCTTCATCGAGTGGTAAATCGTCTTTACCGCTGATGGATGATGTCAAATCTTCAAGAGCCTTTCTAGCTTCATCTCTTTCTTTTATGGCCTTTGCTGCAACTCTAACAGCGGCGTCATGGTGGTATAAAGCAGTAGATAGCTCCTTTCTAGTATCATCTAACTGTTTTGTTAATTGAAATAATTGCAAAGCAACAGAATCCCATTCATTCTGCAAGGCAGATAAAAAAGAAGGAACAGAGTTCAATTGAGGTTGTCTTGGGAGTTGGTTTGGACTTTGTCTGATAAATATGAGCTCATCAAGTGAAAGAGGTTCATTTGTGACTGGGTCTTGATGATGTTGTGAGATGTACTGTTCGATCAAATCTTTTTCGTATATTAGTCCACTCTTTGGAGAGACTACTGGCTGTTTAGGCGATTGCCCAGAGACTAGTTTAGTAGATTAGTTAGTATCAGTGTCACTTAGACTGAAAGCACGGCATTACTTACTTGCGCACTGCATGGTAAAAATATGCAGTAAGGATGTTGATCTTTTTAATTTTAAATTTCATAATGCCATCAAGTCGCCTGTGTTGTCCATGCTGTAGATTTGTTTTGCAAAATTGCAATGCAATCGGCCAGTCGTGTTACGCCCACGCCGATAGCTTGTAGGCTTTCGCGGAAATTTTGACGCCATCGCCCAAATTACGTTGTCTAGATTCTCTACAACCAACGAGAGGCTGTGAAACAAGCAACAGGGATAGATATAGATATACCGGAAGCTTTTTTAGGATGTTGCTATCAAAATTCCAAGATATGTTTGATTTGTATCAACTTCGAAATACCGGTATCAACAACACAGACCACCATATGACCTCCAGGCACAAATACAGTCATTCTGAAGATGTGGTGGTCTCCACCGAAAATGAAAATGAGTGCAAAGAAGGGCATCATTATTCATATTCTATGAGCTACGAAGACCACGGTTTCGATTTTCTCTCTAAACTGGACATCAGCTCTTCTATCAAATCTTCGATTCAATTTCTTTTGAAATTAACATACCAAATCACACCCTTCCTACTTTTATTCTATTTCATTCGAATTTATACCCAACCAATTCCGAATACTGTTTACTACCCTGATCTTCCAAATTCTTTTCAAACGGCTTCCACGGACGAGCTCAATGAATTAAATGTTGAGTTCTATGACTTGAAAGATTATGCATCAACTTCAACTGGTTGGCAAAACAATGAGAGAATTTTATTTCTTGTTCCATTAAGAGATGCTTCTCCCCATTTACCTATGTTTTTCAACCATATGAAGAACATTACTTATCCACATCATCTTATTGATTTAGCATTTCTCATTTCTGATACGTCTGATTCCACAGTGACTGATCTCAAACATAATCTACGTGAATTCCAAAAGGATCCAATACTAGCCTTTGGTCGTATTGAAATTTTTGAAAAGGATTTCGGCCAAATAGTTGGTCAATCTTTCTCCGATCGCCATGGTTTTGTAGCTCAAGGTCCACGCCGTAAGAAGATGGCTATTGCTCGTAATTGGCTTTTGACAATTGCTTTGAGGCCGGAACACGCTTGGGTTTATTGGCGTGATATCGATGTTGAGACTTGTCCAGGCACTGTTTTGGAAGATTTAATGCATCATGATAAAGATGTGATCGTTCCGAATATTTGGAGACCTTTACCAGATTGGTTGGGTTATGAACAAGCTTACGACTTAAACTCGTGGCAAGAATCTGAAGGTGGTATTGAGTTGGCAGAAAGATTGGACGAAGATGCTGTCATTGTGGAAGGTTATCCAGAATATGCTACATGGAGACCACATTTAGCTTACTTGAGAGATCCATATGGTGATCCAGAAGTAGAAATCGAATTAGATGGTATTGGTGGTGTCTCTATCCTTGCTAAGGGTCATGTTTTCAGACGTGGTGCTATCTTCCCGGCTTTCTCTTTCAAGAAACATGCAGAAACCGAAGCATTCGGTAAGCTGTGCAAGACCATGGGTTTCCAAGTTGTCGGTTTACCACATTACGTTCTGTGGCATATCTATGAACCATCTAGTGATGATTTGAAACATATGGAATGGCTTGCAAACGAAGAGGTTAGACACCAAGAACACTTGAAAAATAAAGTTGTCTATGATAAGGCTTGGAAGAGCGCCTTTGAAGATGTCAGTGATAGATGGGAACAAGAAAAGTTTGACATATTCAAAAATACTGATTTATCAAAATTAAAGTTAGGCTCTGTCGATTGGGAAGAAGTCGATGAATATCTCACAGCGGATGACGATGATGAAGAAGATGATGATATTTGGGCTGAGGGTTCCAATGTTAAGGATAACCGTTTCTTGTTGAACTTTGATCGCCAAACCAACAAGAAAGTAGAGAATGATGTCCTACAGAAATTATCCAACATACCTGAGAGTTATGGTAATTCTAAGCATGAGATTGTCTTCAGTGGCTTTAACGGCTATGGTTCATCTTCTAAGAACAAAAAGATGAAATTCAAAAAATTCAACGTTGAACAACCTGAAACGGATGAAGCTGGTCTTTCCTTAAATGGCTTGTCTGAAGTGGGTGCTGGCAATTTTGAAGGCGAATACGATGTCAACTCTGAAAAGGTTGTCTCCAAGAACAACAAACAATCTTCCAATATGAAATCTGAATCTACTGATAAGGATAAACAGTTGTTTGATGATCTTGAAAACAATAAAGCTGCTAACGACGGTGAGGAAGAAGGTGGTGTTGAGTTCAAAGACCAAGTATCGATTGAAGAGGCCTCTGAATTGAAACAAAAAGCCAAACAAGTTGCTTATAAAACCAAGACTTACTATGAAATTGACGAAGATGGTGCTACAGTTGGTACAGTTTATAAAACAATTGCTGTGAAAGCAACACCCGCTCCAAAATCTAAAAAGAAGACGAAACTGGTTGAGGCTGTCAACAATGAAGAAGAACAAGATGATGAAATTATAGTTCGTTGAGTAAATGTTTCCATATGGAAGCAATCTTATTAACTATTACTCGGAAACTTAAAAAGAACAGAGACTTTTGAAGGACAGCTCTCGTGGACTCTCGGCCTTTACTGTTTCAGTTTTTTATAAAATGATACATGTTACTCTATATTAATAATTAAAATGATCAAGCTCTGAATTTAACTCTGTTGATCACTTGGATGAGTTGAGAAGAAGCGTTGAGAGGTTTTTTTTTAACGTATACAATTTGTAGCAGCTGAAGATCGAACGCTCAGGGATCTCTTGTCGATTGCATAAATGGTACGTGACAAGGGATTAGGTTACATGCTTTGAGCCGACCTTCAGGGATAAATTTGTTATAATAATTAACAATCTGGAAGTGTGAATTATTGCAAACAAATGCATATGTTCTCTTCCATTGAATATCCAAATACCATTGTTTTCAAGTACAAAAACTGAAGAGGTGTTTTCAGATTTCACTGATTGGTTTCAAAAACGTTTTTATGACAAATGGTTCGGGAAAACCACCCGAAAAAGTTTTTTTTCAACAAAAAGCTGCGCGTAGGCGGCGGAGGGGAACACACTCATTCAAAAATTTAGTCACACGAAGTTTAACCTCCTTTAGAATCGTCAAGATTCTTGAATGTTTAATCTATAATCAATCTCTATCTAACTCATTTGGTCCTTCTTACAGATATTTGTTGAATCAAATTACTCATTCGCTCTCATTTCCTCTTATCAACTGCACCCCGTTGTGTTTTGAGGATTTACTCTTCCCCAGGTTTATTGCCTAGATATTTACATCCACTAAAGGGCCAGCTGTCTTTTGATACCAAAATCCACGAGTTCGCTCATCTCTGTCAATCAATAACTATAAATGCAGGCTTCCACAACCAAAACCCCACTCTCTAGTTCGTCCACGTTGACAAATAGCTCATCCATTCCATTGCTGAAGAGAACCCAAACACCGACTGAGAAAAGCTTAAATGGTGCCGGTACACCAAGCTCTAACTATCTCAAGTCTTTGACTGCTCTTTGTGACCAATTTATCAGAGAAAGGAACCATTTGGGCTTAGCTTTGATAGCAAGACAGAAGGGTATTCCAGCTTCTTTGCGTCATAAAGTTTGGCCTATTCTTTTGAAGTATCATCCTTATGTCATTAATCCATATCTTAACGCCACCGTTGAAAAGGAATCTGATAATGAAATCCCAGTAAACAAAATCCATAATGATCTAATGAAATACTTCAGGGTACGAAACAAGAGTGATAGAGAAGGGTCCAATTTAACTTTAAACTCAAGGAACGGTTCAATCCCTAGCTCTATACCGTCTTCAAGTGGTTCATCACCTACACCAGATGACTTGAAGCAGTCTTTGATCGAAGAAGAGATTGTGAAGACTTTAGAGGATTCAATTCACAAGTTCTTCAAAAAGTGGGGTGCTATTATCAAGTACGATTCTGGTTTTTCTTGGATTGCCTTGAATTTGGCGGAATGGTTCCCACCGATCCCGGACTCAACTCTTGTTCTCATTGGTCGTGATGTTATGAACAAAAACGATGAGCTTAATAAACATATCATCTCACTTGCTGAAATCCAAGATATGCCTTTTGAAGGTTATGACTCTACTGACACTCTGAGTGATTACAACAGTGAGTGTGGTAGTGAAGACTACATCGAGAACATCCTGAATATAACGAATCATTTCACCCAGAAATTTAGATTGGATGATGCAAAAAGTATAACGAGTCACGACTCTGAGATTTCAAATATATCTATGACTTTTTCTGAGGTTTATGAAAGATTGGTTTTAGTTCTTTTACACTCCAACGAACGCTCCCAAGAAGACTACGAAGAAGAAGCAAAATGTGATCATGTTGACAACGGCAATGAAATCCATACTGATGATGTCACACCTCAAGCGAGCCATGATTCCAAAAATGGATCTTCTCACCTGACACTAAGCCGTCAAGAAATCTACTTCAAATCTGGTGAGATCGATAAACGTATTGGTTTCTTTCTTAAGGCTTTTAATAATCTTTTGCCTGAACTGTACAGATCTTTTACAGAAGACGAGATAGTCAACAACAAAAATCAATGGATCACGTGGTGGCTCAAGTACTGTGGTGCTAAGGTACTCAATAAGTTTGACCGTGCCAGGTTATGGGATTCTATCATAGGGTTTCGTCTACCTTATAGTATCTTTGAAAAACATTCTAATCATGTGCTTTCATCAAAAACCTCCAAGGCGTACTCTAAATTCTACAATAATGAAAACTTGCATTTCGAGAATAATTATGGTATCGAATTTGACTCTGATTACTTTTGGTTCAAGCCTTTGAGTAACCCAATGGATTTGAAATGGTCTCAGTGTGATTACCAGTATCAAGTCATATTTATTTTCGTTTCACTATTGATGAAAAATGAAGGCAAGTTGTTGGAATATGAAAATTTTGAGGTTTTGGAATTTTTAGGAAACTTGAAGAAAAAGAATCTGTATCATAAGAACAATAACGACGATCACGTCAACATTAACTCTTATTTTGAGAGAGTAATTAAAGATGCAGGTGAATTATGGAGAACTTGGTTATGGAATGAAATAAGAGATGACATCATTGCTAGCTAACACTCAGATAGAATGATCGTTTGTTTGAGGTTCCCTAATGAAGTGCTTCCCATGATTTAATGACTTGATTGATACCTATTTGTTTTTTGGAATTTTTGGATTTGATTGTTTTTAAAAAAAATTAGATGGCTGTTAACAATGTCTTCGATTGGTTAACAGATTCTAGAATTAGCTTTGGAGTTCTATGCTAGGCTAAGATAAATATTAGATAGATCGATACTTTAATTGATTAATCTAAACAATTTTACTAATTCCTAGCGATTAACGTATATCTGCCTATAGTATGGTCTCTATATGATTGTGCTCTTAGTGTAAACTTCCTCGGCTGCAAGTTCTTTTATGTTATTTTTTATGGACGGAAGTATGTGAGTCTGGAGTCCGAAAAAAGAAAGATGTAAACAAGATCGTTCTGACGCAGAAACCAAAACAAAACAGAGACACCTGTTTGAAAAATGCAAGCCGGTTTCAAAGATAGTCAAAGATTTAGGAACTCATAACAAATTTCTGATCAAGGGCACAACAAACTAGCAGGTGTCCTAATATTCAGCT